>CAODLS011278670.1:0-10134 GCA_948243855.1 Flueggea neowawraea | reverse complement strand
GAGTACTGGGGAGCCAGCATTATGGTTCTCGTAGATGGTGATGATGATAATGATGATAATAATAATAATGATGTGAGCCCACGTAATATTAATAAAATAGATGTCAAAATTGGAGCAGTACGTTAAGACTTTAGAACTCTTTATTATAAAATAAAGAATAATTAATAAATTATCAATTACCTAATAATATTATTGAAGAAATTGAGAGTGATTCAATGTAAAAAAAATAAAAGAGTTGGGCGGTGAGTCAATGTTAAAAAGAGAGATTCAAACATCAACGGACAAAAGAATTTGTATAATGCTTGTGACAGCAAGTTGAAGATAAAATCAACTCATTTGGAAAATCTACAAAGTTGAAATGTGAGAACCCACTAATTAACTAACGATAAGATGAACAAGATTTGGGAAAGATTCAAATAAAGCAAACAAGATTGAAAAAGATTCAACTAAAGCAAGTTTTATCTCTCTCTTTTTTCTTTTTTCCTTTTTTTATTTTCAATAAACTATGGTAGGTGAAAGGTGTTGAGAGGGAAGGTGATTTGAATTGGGGATGTATGTGCGGAAATAGGAGTGTGATGGCATGACTAATGAGGCACGACAGAGAGACCAAATAGAGGCAACAAAGCAACGCGGAGGGAAAGCAAAGAAACACTAACAAAGGTAAAATGTTTTGAGAGGGAGATGATCAACTCATGAGGTTGTACAAAATGAGATATGACTTTCTTTTGCATTTGCCTTTATTCCAGTGGTTGAGGTGGTAGGGAGGTTATGTATGTGATTTTACGTGCAATTTGACCCAACAGCCCAACCCAACCCATTCCATGCCTTCTCACATCATCCATTGCCATCTTCCCACTAAAATAGGGGAACTATATGAGTAGAATAAAATATATCTATAAAGGAAACGTATATATCTGTCTCTATAAAATCTTTTAGTTGCATATACAACAAAGTGATTTCAACTTCACCTTGAATTTTAAGTGATTCCCATATCACTCAACAAGTGAACTTTTTACATCCCATTAATGGATGACGTTTGTTGATAGTTGACCTGACCAAACCTAAACTTTTAGGTCTACACATTTTCAGAATAAAACTTTTGGATCCACTACTAATTAAAGCTGATATGAATCATATATATGATGATATACATTACTATTAGAAAATTGTACAGAGGTGTTACAAAACCACAATTGAAACTTAGGGTTTGTTCGATAAATGTGAACTCAGTAAGGGAGTTTTTATTGGTTTTGTCTATCAATTTTGAAAGTATCTATGAGTCTAACCGATTAACAAAATAATCAATGAATCAAACAAAATGGGTCGAGTTATTAACCTCGAATGCAACAAAAATTAACAAGAATGGGATTGTGTTTGGATGTCAATCTCGCCAGGAAACCGCAGTATTTGTATAACAGGAAAGACAACCCCCTCAAACATAAATTAAAAAAAATAATCAGTATTTGTAAAAAAAATAATGATAAAATTATATGTATGATTATGATCTACGGAAATCGAAAAGCATATTTTCTCACAAATAACCAGATCTATTGAAATTAATCCTATTTTAGATGATATTGTAAAGTTTTTGACTTGGTTACCTAGTGTGAATATTAAGCATATACCACAATCTGCAAAATTAGAAGATCGATATGTTCATATAATTGACTAGTTAATCCATCTCATAGTCTAGACTGACTTTTGTATTTTGATTTTTGTATTGACTGAATTGGTCTATAAAGCCAGTTAAAAAGAAAGAGAATATTTTCTTATGTTATATAACGGTCAAATAACAATTGCCACTCTTAGGCTACTCTTGACCCAGGGTCACTGAAGTTATTCTGCGGAACGCCTGCTCAGCATTTTTATTGTTATTTTATTAAAATCTTCAATTCTTAACCCCTCAACTTTTTCATCCGTAACACAAAGGCTACTTTGAGAGTCTCGCGGGACGCCTACTCAGCTTTCCACTAAACACAATTTTATTTTAATCCCTCAACTTTTATCTACTACTTCATTTAATACTTTCTACCCTAAATTCATTAAAATAAAAAGTGTCCATTCAAATAAAAATAATTCATTAAAATAAAAAATACATTAAAATAAAGTTCATAATTTCTTAAAATAAAATAATAATACATGAAAATAAAATTCGGTATTATTCTTCACGATTGTTCCATAGATGCTCTACTAAATCCGCTCGGAAACGATAATATTGCTCACGATCACGAATATCGGTGAACCTTTGGATATACATTGCAAAGTCGGATTGACATCCCTGTGATGCATTCGCTTGATGGTCGTCTCCTTCTCCTGTCCAGTTTGTCACGGCGTAGCCTTCGTCTTCAAAGATCATGTTGTGTAATATGATACACACGTACATTATATTTATCATATGATGCATGTAGTACAAACGTGCAGGTCTTTGTATAATCGTCTATATCGTCTGGAGTACCCCGAAGGCTCTTTCGACGTCCTTTATAGCCGACTCTTGCATTTGTTTGAATAAACTTGTTTTTTCATCTCCTGGGTAAGTAAATGTTTTAAAAAATGTAGCTCATTCGGGATATATTCTGTATGTCAGATAATACCCTTGATTGTAGGTTGTACCATTTACGATGTATTCAACTGTAGGCGCCCTCCCTGTTAATACGTCGTTGAAGATAGGCGATTGGTCCAGGACATTGATATCGTTGTTAGAGCCCGCCACCCCGTAACCAGCGTGACAAATCCATAGATCTGCGCTGTCCACAACATCCAATATAATCGTAGGATGTCCATGGTCACCTCGTGTATATTGCTCTTTCTAGGCCATTAGACAATTCTGTCATGCCCAGTGCATACAATCAATGCTCCCAAGCATCCCTGAAAAGCAGTGTTATTCTTCATGCATTGTATGGAGTCGCTGAACATCGGTAGTGGTCGGTTTTCTCAAATATCTGCTACCGAAAAATTCTACGACACACTGGCAAAAATTCTTCAAACAATGGTTGGCAGTGGACTCACCGAGACATAAATATTCATCAAACAAATCACCAGAACAACCATATGTTAACTGTCGTATTGCAGCCGTGCATTTTTTAAGTGATGAAAGACTAGGGAAACCAATCACATCAAGGGTTTGGCGAAAATAGTCGGAGTGATTTCCGACGGCCTCCACAATCCGCAAAAATAAATTCCTCCTCATATGAAACCTACGTCGAAAAATATCATCATTGTAGATGGAATTTTCAGAAAAATAGTCATGAACTAACCGTTTGTGACCACCCACGCGGTCTCGGTTAATATAGCGTCTTGGTCTTTTTTCACAGCATCGGCTAGAGGATTTATCATGTAGTATAGTTTGTTGTACTAATTTCAACATCTCTTCTTCAGCAGGATCTTTCCAAACAGATTGCTTGAAATTATCTCGAATTTTTTTGTAATCATCGTCATAAGAAGAGGAGGAAATATTTGCAAGTGCAAATTCTTCCATTGTTTTGTTTTTGTTGTTTGAAAAATAATTGAAAAAATCACTGGGATCCATTGAAAAATATTTGGAGAGAAATTTTAAGAGTTGAGAGAGTTTGTGGAGAGAAATAAGTGTTTGAAGTGAAGAAATAATAGAAAAAAAATACGTTTAGGAGTGTATTTATAAGAAAATGAGTAAAATTAACCGTTAGAGACCAAAAGGGTAATTTTTCGGCTCCCATCGGTAATATTACTGTTGGAGTAAATCTGACCGTTGGATCAATTAGATCCAACAGTCAAATTTAAATATTTAAAAAAGGTAAATGTTAGGCGCGGAGCCTAATGACGAATGTAGTTCGTCCTCCCGCAGGAGCATGCTACAAGAGTGGAATGCGATAACGGGTATCAATCTAGGGGCTAAGAACGATAGTTCCATTCTTAACTTCGTTGTGGACAGCCTTAGAACATAAAAAAAAACCTTGTTTAAAAAAAAGGATTGTATTTGAGTTTGTGGATGGAATTGTACGAATGTAGAGATTAAATATTGAACACATGTGAAGGACAGAAAGGTGAAATCAATTGGAAGCAATTTTTTTTTAAATGCCAGAGCTTAAGAAATAAGTGATGCTCTATGATATCTCAATTAGATTAGTATTTTAATAATACTTATATTATTTTTCCGATCTCTAAAATATTATTAAGATAAATGAAAATACAATAAGTTCACATTCTAACAGGGGCTACAAAAAGTGATAACACTTCTTAGAAAAGAAATCACAAAAAAGAAAATTATTACAATAATCTAAAAAATTGGTCCACTAATAAAAGCCAGAATTTCTCGCTCCATAATTAATAAGTGCCTCAGTCACCTTGTTGTTCCCTTTGTAAGTATGGGAAAAGACAACAGACATATGATAAAATTCGAATTTCACAAAGAAACATCAACATGTGCATCATTGAAAGACACCATGAACATCATCACAAAAACGATATACTCTACGCAAAATCGATGATTCAACTCGCTCCGTGTTAATGGAGCTTCCAACAATCCTCTCGAGAATATCTCTAACATACTTAAGCAACACATTGATACTACGAAGTAACTTAGTGTTGATTGTCCTGGTTTGTTTCACCATAATGGTCTTAACAAGCCACTCATAAGTTTTTGGTCTCCAAACCCCAAACCTTCTCAAGCAATAATGCGTCTAGTGTTTGTTGCAACACTTCGAACTTATCGTGCTCATTTCCAATGAACAAACAACTAGCAAAGATAATTTCCCAAATCATGGCATTAACTATAAGGGCATGTAATGTCAATATCCTGACCGATCTTCCACATCGAACTCTACTAAACATGGCCACACAACATCAACCGTTGCACGTTGCACAAGAATCCTGATTGTATAGGTTGCTCCCTTCTTGACCATGTTCTTGTGCTAAACAAGAAAATAATCATAGTCAGTATGACAATTCGGGAACACAATTAAGAACAAATCTTAATTCATCTGTGATGCATGATTTCTTAAAACATAATTTTAAAAACAAATTATTTATTTATTGAAAAATCAACAAATAATTCTTCCAACACATTCCAACTAACCAAATATGACACAAAGACAACAATTTCCCCAAGTCAGAAACTATTGTTTTACTAATATATCATTTATTTTAATACAAAAATTTCAAATAAATATCTCTCATTGTTAAACAATTTTGAAAAAAAAATTTGCTAAATCAAAAAATTAAATAAAACAAAATGGAGAAAAAATAGAAAAAATGAACCACCGGGCGGCCCACTGCCATCATTTGTGTAGGCTTTTCCTCCAGCAGTAGATAGCTCTAGCACGCGCTAGAAGCGACGTGTGTGTTATATACATGCGCTCTTTGGAAGGTAGAGAAGGTGATCGGGACACTTCACTCTCGCTATTCTTAATTCTTGAGGTGTTCAGTTCGATTTTGGTGTCCATTTCTCCGTATACAAATTGGGTCATCTCCAACAGCCATGAATACCCTCTGCCAAGAGTGGACTTCGCACACAAGCTTGTTCTTTATTCTTGAAAATACGCCGAATAGGTGATCCTAATTTTAGAAAACACGCAACATATAATTAATAAAAAATAGAAAACACGATAATGGTGTATTCTAATTAATAGTTACAATTTAGAAAATTATGGAAATAAATTTATATTTCTCTAAATTAAAAAATATTATAACTAAATTCTATTTCTCAATTTTCTTAGAGTAATTTTTTTAGAAAATTAGCTATCTTTCCCACAACTAAACAGGTCTAAACTTGGCAGTTTGGGATCCAATACCTCACCATTGCTTCCCTGTTCTGCGTCTCCCAAAAATAATTTCCTTCATTTGTGTAATCACTAAGAAAGATGAGAAAGTGATGCATCATAACTGATAGCTATTGCTTAGTTAGATCCTTACCAAAATGGGAATAATGCACCATATTAAATCATTCAATCAAAAAAATTATTTAATTACTACGTACATGCAATTAATTAAGAACTAGTTTTATCCTCGGAGGTTGTTCCGAGATATTTAACTCTATTTTTATTTTTTATAAATATTTATGACTATAATAAAAGTTGTTCAAATTAAAAAAAATATAAAAACATAAAAATTAACACCAAAGTTCTCATAAAATTTATTTCCATAATTGTTTATTTTTTTAATAAAAAAGTGAATATTGACCAAAATATTAAATATCTCAATGAGAATTGACATATACCATACAATTAAAATGTCAAATATCAAAATAATAACTTATCAAATTTTAGATTATTATGAAAGTGTATTTAGTTTTCATATATTATATAAATATAGATTGGAGCTTCATAATTGGAAAATGTTTGATTATTTTATTTTTAAAAAGTTTTCACTATAGTTGGTAGTGCTTCAAGTGGCTTGCGATGAGCCATTTGGATTAATGTTAAACTCTTTGTTTTCTTTTTGGTGTATATTATTTTGGTCGGCTGACGAAAGAAGCCTAATTAGACTTCCAATATGCTTTGCCACCTTGGCAATTTTTATAATGCAAAATTGTGGTATCACCAATAGCTCGAGCCATGATAACTTGATTAGTCAAATTAGGGTTATCTCCATTGAGTTGAAAATGAAATAGACATTAATAATACTACTATACGCAAGTTTTGTGTAATTGTTTTTGTCTATTTGATGAGAAATTTTAGAGAATCTTTTCTCGAATGCCATGGAAGGTCGGTGTGTAGATTTAGCTTCCCATGATGAGGCGGCAAGTAATTCATGGTGGGTTTGGTCTGTTTAAATGTGATCATCACTTTTGTAATGCTAAAAAAAGGTTTTGATTAAGAAAATGACCTAAACCAAACTTGCATGCCACTCTTATAGCCTTGCCCCCATTCGAAAATGACTCAAACTCTCCAAGCACATAATAATGTGTGTGGTTATGCTAATGTAAATGTTATGAACATCTTCGAATCAAGCCAAAATTAAATGAATTATAAAATATTATAAGATTCCTTTAAAATGAAATTGATATATATCTCTGGTAATATAAAATATTAAAGGATGTTATTAAACCAACAACCCACCCCAGCTTAATTATGTTTCAAGCAAAATGCATAATTTCAACTATATTCAGATTTTTAGCTAATTTATTATTTAGTAAAGGGAGAAGAAAAAGATGCCAATATTGTCAAGAAGTTTCATTTTTTTTCGAGTAACTTGTTTGTTTGAAAATATTGGATTCTCTCATAAATACGAAAGAAAATAAGAGAGAATTGTTAATGTATTGCATGTGTGTGTCTGACGTGTGAACCTTTTTAATGCAAACACTTCATTCCTATAATATCCCGTCCATTTCGGTTATAATTTCTATAGACATCTGATCTAGCTTAATTTGATATTTGGAATAATTGGAGTTATGATTGATGATCTTGAGATGTTTAATCATGTTTTGAGTATTTAAAATCTTTGATTTTATGATGGAATTCATAAAGATTGAATGGAAGAAAGAAGAAATGATGTTGGTGAAAATCAGCCATGAAACAAGTGTGTGATGTTTGAAACACGTGTTTCCTTGGTCAGCCACACTACGTGTCATTTGGTTTGCTGTAGTTTGCGAAGAAAACCTGTAGTCTGGTGCGATGAACGTCTTAGGGGAAGACACGCGCATCTCGTCGAAATGAGCATATCAGAAGAGACACTCGTGTCTCGTCATCTTCAGAATTGTTTTTAAAAGCCCCAAACCCGATCCCTTTCTTTTCTTTCCACATTTTTCACTCCTATCACCTCAAAACTCACCCAAATCTCTTTCTCTTTGCCTCTCTTTGGATCTACAACATCTCTTAAGGTAAGAACAACATTCCAACTTGGTTTTCTTTCAGTTTTGCACATTTATTTTGATAAAATGGTTGAAGAACAAAAATGGGTACAGATGAGCTAGGGTTCAGTTTTTCTTTGATTTTAGGCTTGATTGGAAGTTTTTTTTGGTTGATTTATGTCTAAGGGACATGGAAGAACATGATTCTAAGTAGAAATTGAAGGATGATTGTTGTTTGTTGAGGGAGCCATGAAATCCGAATTTCGATTTGGATTTTCGTGATGATATTGAGTTTGTTTGTTGAAATTGAGGTTGGATTCATGTTTAGGACATCGATTATACTCAATGTGGGTGAATGGAAACTTCGGGCATCGATCGAATCAAGATTTCAGTAATTTTGTAATTTTGGAAAGTTTCCATTTAGTTTTGGAATTTTAGAAAGTTGTGGTCCAAATCTATAAATTTGGAGAATTTTTTATAGATTTGTAATTTTGGGAAACTTGGGGTCTCAATTTGTAATTTTGGGAAAAATTTAGAACCAACTTGTAATTTTACAAGTTAAGGACTAATTTGGGAATTTTAACTACTTTGAGGACTAGTTAGTAATTCCAAAATATTTTGAGGATTGATCTGTAATGTGCTTAGTGTAATATCCCGAACTTTCTAATTATGATTCCGATAGTTTTCGAATAGGACATGGAGGACTTTTGGGAATACCAGTAGATGGTGTATGATTTTTATGATGAAATCATGTTAGGTTTGATGTTGTTAAGTGTTGGAAATGATCCGGGACAAGTTCGATAACAAGAGAAGTCAAGAAATGAGAAACCAGGAGTTTAACGTGCGTAGGTAAAAGAATAATGCACGTTAGGATAGCCTAACGTACGTAAGCTTTAGGCTAACGTACGTAAGGCACTATTTTTGTAGCATACATATTTTCAATGATTGACGTACGTGTGTTGGGTTTCCATGATGATTCACGTACGTGAGATGAACAGTGACGTATGTGAGGTCGGGCCTGGTGCATTCAGAATTGATTTTGAGCCCCGATAACGTATATGAGATGTCCATACATGTACGTAAGGGTACCTTAACGTACGTGAGACATAGATTGACATACGTGAGGTGTGTTTTAGACGCCTTTAAAGCGTTCAACAAAACCGATTTTCTTATTTACAACTCTTCTCATTCACTAAAAACTCTCTCAAATCATCTCAGATTTCAAAGCTTGGTTCGTCCATCATCCATAACCATTTTCAGAGGTAAGATTACATCTCTTTCTAGGATTTAACATCTCTTTCATGCATTAATCCATAAAATCCATTTTGGCCAAATTGGTCTAGGGTTCTGATTTTTGAATGATTCTGAGTTAATGGAGGCTAAGGGTTGTTAGATTAGAGTTCATTGAGGTTAAAGAAACATGTTTCAAGCCTTGAATCTACAGATTTGATGAGTTGTCGTGTGAGCTAGGGTTTGGTTTGAATTTTGCCAATTAGAGGAAAATCTGTTGATTGTTTGTGAAACCTGAGTTCAAATTCGTGTTCATGGGACAAGTTTGAGTGGGAATGCGTGTCTAGTTTCCTTGGGAAGCGAACAGAGAACGATTGGACGTTTTTGTAAATATTTTCTCGAAGCAGCAGAGTTAGGACTTTTTTGCAAATACTTTATGATGTAGATAGAATTGTGAATTTTAGAGACTTTGAGGATAAATATGATTTTTGGGATCATAGGGACTGATTTGTAATTTTTACGAGTCCAGACTAAATTCGTGTTTTCTGATAGTTCGGTGTCGATTTTGGGGATTCTGACTTGTGAATTGCGAGTCAGTGATCCTAAAGTTCCTCGGGAACAGTTTCATGAATTGTTGAGTCTCGGGGACTAAAACATAATTTTACATCGGTCGGAGACCAAACTGTAATTTTATGTAGATTTTGGATTTTGACTTGGAAGTGATATTCACTTTCGGATTATATTTTGGGCGACTTTGAGAGTCGGCATTTGCATTTGCGTATCATGAATTAGGTATTTGCCATAGTACCGCATTGTGATATTTATGATGTGTTATGTGTACAGCTTCCTATCCTTGCCAGCGAGATTAGCCATCGATGAGTGGGACTTGACTGGTGCTTTGGTTTGGATTGCCAAGTGAGTGAATAGCAGCTTCAGACACATTGGCTGTGTCTCGAACTCTATTTACTTGTTTTTGATGTGTTGGATATATGTATCCGAAAATGACTAATCTAAAGGATTGGTTGAGATAAAAATGATTATTTGTGAAATAATCGGATTTGGTTTTGAACTGGTATATATGTATTATATATCGTTGATATGATTTGAAATGTTGAATTTCATGATATGATTTTTGTACTATA
>CAODLS011278560.1:0-15760 GCA_948243855.1 Flueggea neowawraea | reverse complement strand
TCTAACGTACGTGTGATCACTTCTTTTAACTTCTAGTAGCTTCTGTTTCAGCTCACGGTCGAACTCACGTACTTGAGGCTTCACTGACATACGTGACATTAACACACGTACGTGACTTTGGTTTGACGTACGTGAGTCTTGCTTCAGATCAAATTATGTAGTTTGTTCATCATCAAAACTTTCGAGAAATCTCAATGTTGAGCACTCTCTGTCCAACAATCATCTACGCATGTTGTTGGATCATTAAGGTGGCTAGTTTCCATTTTTACATACATCAACGTGCCTTGATGATAACTAACATACCTTATTCATCCTTAACGCACTTTATTGTATAAAAAATGTGCTTTATTGCCAAATATTATCAAGTCTGCAATTTTGAACTTCTTTCATAGATGTTTTGCAATCATCATCATCAAAACCAAAGTTAACAATAGTGATTACACATATTAGAAGGTAAGAATGATTGTGTTCCTCAAATTGAAAAGCATGTACATAAGAAAAATTATGGAGGATGGGCAATTAATGCCAACAAAATTGGTAGAACAAAGAAAAGTGGAGAAGCCAAAAGAAGAATGGGATGACAATGGCAAAAGGCTCATCTCCTACAATCATAAAGTAATGCATATCCTTTATTGTTCCTTGAGCAAATTCCAATTCAATAAAGTCCAACAATGTGAAATGACTCAAGAAATTTGGCAAACATCGGAGATCACATATGACGGGATGAATCAAGTCAAGGAGAACAAAGTCTCTCTCCTTGTTCACAATATGAGTTGTTCAAAATGGAGAAAGAAGAATCCATTCAAGAGATATTCGATTTCTTCAACGATATGGCCAATAGTCTTAAAGCTCTTAGGAAATCATACTCACATTCCGAGCTTATGAGAAAGATATTGCAGTCTCTTACAAAGTCTTGGGCACATATCAAGAATGCTATTCAAGAAGCCAAATAGTTGTCCTCTCTTTCATTAGAGGAATTGCTTGATTCCTTACTAACATACAAAATGAGTATGAAGGAAGAAGAAGAGGGAGAAGGCAAAAAGAAAAAGAAGGAGATATGCATTGCACTTAAGGCTTCCTTAAAATACATTGGAAGCACAAGTGAGGATGAGGAAAAAGAGGAAGATTTTGAAGATGTCAAATATCTTACAAATAAGTTCCAAAAATTCCTCTATAAAGAAATAGATACAAAGAAGTAAGCAAGAAGAACACACTCATTTGATATGAATGTCATAAACCGGAATATGTCAAATGGAATTGTCCATACTTGAAGAAACATGCAAAAGGAGGATAATAAGATTTCTTGAAGATAATATCAGAAGCTCAAGTGATGATAAAGATGCCAACAATGAAATTGGAAGATTGTGCATGATGTCAATCAAGTTTAAGGAGAAAAATGAAAATGTGGTAACCCATTCTTGAACTCAAACTTTGCTAGATTTTATTTTCTTTTGTATATATGCAAATTGATTATTTGTTGATTGGATGTATTTTCATGCATTGATTTGATGTTATAACCTTATGCCATTTTGTAACTTGATACTATAATTGATGAGTTATATGATTCCAATATATGACTGGTATACTTTGAATTTTTTAAATTTAAAGGGGAAATATTGTTTGAAACATGTTATGCATATTTTGAAACAAAAAGGGGTAGTTTTGCTTCCAAAATGATTTCTTTGAAAAATGCATTTTACTTAGGGGAGCTATATGTGTTAAATGAATATTGACCACGGTATCAATTTGTATATCCTTTGCATATCCTTTTTTATGATTACAAAATGGAGGGGGGTGGGGGTGTTGCATATATTTGTATGAGAAATTGATAATCTTGATTTTAACATCATGCATATTGCATCTTTGAACTAACCAAATGACAAAGAGTGAAATCTTTGATCAAATTGTTTGTCATTGTTGAGATAGATGTTCAAATTCATATATGTTTTGTTATCAGGTAGTTGAGTCTAGTTTTGATGATGATGACAACAAAACATCCATGAAAGATGTTTGGTGTCCATGGAAGAAAACATTGCATGTGAAGAAGACAAACATCTATGGAAGAAGTGGAAAATGATGGAAAGGGATGGGTGATGCAAGTTATGCACGTAACTCTTCAATTATGCACACAAACAATGGTTGCGCACACAAGTGTTCACAAAAAAGAAAACAGAAGCTATATGAACACAATGGACAAACACATTACACACGCAAGCAATATGTTACACACATAATTTTTCACAATGGCTACTGACTTGGAATGATTATAGAGTAACGTACACGTTATGTACGTTCATGGGCAACGATCACCTTGAAGAATGAATTACGCATGCAACATATGAATTAGGCATGCCAAGTCTTTTGACAGAAGCAATGATGACACTCCATGTCATTCACAATGGCTATTTTCTGTGTTCTAATGGTTTGAAACTTTGAGAAGGCTACTAAATACAGGTTTGTATTGGGTTTCTTATGCAAATAAACAACATATGTGCATAGAAAAAATACAACAACATCACACAAGAAACATCCAGGAACACTGTATGTAATCATAATTAATAAGAGGGGCCGAACATGTTTACCTTTCAACCTTACCAATTGGTTTCCTCAAAACAAGGTATTGTCGATTTGCCTTTCTTTCCTCCTCTTGTGCCGAATTGCAATTAACCTAGGGACTGCCAAAAGACGACTCCCCTCTACTCTCACACACACACAAGATCATTGGTCAAGCTACATGTCTAGCACTAAAAGAAAAACCCTTTTCTTGCCTTTAGAAATTTGGAATTTTTTTAAGAGATGAAAAAAATAGATTTTTCTCTCTCTTTTATTTGGTGGCCGAACCTTAGCAACCTCTAGTCTGTAAGAGAATCAAATTCTCTTCCTTTTTATTATTTGGGTTTCAGTTAGAAAGGAAAGATAGAAAACCCTATCCAAATTTGGAGTGTGCAAGAATCACATTCTCTTTCCTCCAAATTAGGGTTTCGGCTAAGGAAAGGCAAAGAGAAAAAATAGGAATGTCACTCAACCCTAACCGTAGCTGAATTTTTCAAGGCATAAGTGAGAGAATCAAATCCTCCTATTTAGGTTTTAGGGCATCGGCCAAGGAAGGGAGAAATCATATCCAAAATCTTCTCTTCATTTTCTTTCCTTTTTAAGAAATTAACCAAATCTTATTAATTAATCACTCTTCCTAATTATTTCCCCATAAGGCCGAATTCTCAATCCTCCTCAATGGGTGTGCCGCATTTCATATTAGGCCCATTTAATTATGTTTTAAATCATTAACATAAATTAATGGCCCTGAAAAAAAATCTTAGCCCTAACCCATATCTTTATTGTGTGCGATCCTCCAGGTTCATTCGATGTTGCCAATAAGCCTAAAGTTAATTTAAAACCCATAAATCATAATTGTTCTCTATCAAGACATTGTGATTGTCCAAATTGAAATGAATGTCAATTGCGAATCAACATAACGTAATTACAACCATATACAACCCTTTGCCTCTCGATATCAGAATTAGCATAAGGCATGGAACCGGTCATCCTTATTTATGCTAAAACATTTCCTTGATCTATTAGTGATCCTGACTAAGTCAAACAAATGATAACACTTATCACTTTGCTTGTGTGTGGCCACACATTACTCAGTTTCACTAATCAAGTGGCCGGTGATATCTTCTCTCTCTTCGATAGTGGCAATCCATTCACTTCACTGATGTTCCTTAGCATGACTCATGGCATACACAATCATACCCATACTTGTCATTCATTACAAATAACATTAGGCTTATGTCAAAGTATACGAGGAATCACCTAATAATCCACAGTGATTTCAGGTCGAGGGATTTAAGTATTAACGTTGTATGAGAAATACTTATGACCTTTCAACCATGTAGTATTCTCATAAGGGGATCAATCCAAAAAACTATTCTCTAACGTGTTCTATGTTCTCTAATTGATATCTCATATCCTATGTAATACCCGCCCATTTTTTATGTGTCTTATGTAGCGTTTTGATCACACTCAATATGTTTTGATAGATTTTTCGTCCTAGCATTTGGAGTTTGAGGATGTTGAAAATGTGAATTTGTCAAAATATTTGGTGTTAAGCTGATCTTGGCTCGATCTTGGATAATTAGAGTGTTGAATGGTTGATTAATGATTTTGGAAAGTGGTTACTCGAGTAAGATGAGAGTGTTGCTCGAGTGAAATGAGTAATGGATTACTCGAGTAAGGAGTTGGTGTTACTCGAGTGAGACAAGCCCTACTTTACTCGAGCAAGATATCCTATTACTCGAGTAAGCCAAACTTTAGATGAATTTCTAAAAAAATATATCTCGAGTAAGGAGAGGTGTTAGTCGAGTAAGAGGGGTGTTACTCGAGTAAGGTTGGGTTGTCACTTTAGTGAGCTATGTAGTTTGGCTGAACAACTCGTCGTTTTGGGCAGGGGTCTATATATACCCCCACCCGAATCTTTCGGTCTTTCACTCCTATTTCTCACTCAAATCACTCCCATTCGCTCCGAAATCATTTCTAGTTGTTCTTCATCCTTCCTAGTCATCTCTTGAGGTAAGATTGTGTTTCCATACCTCCTATTTCATCATTTATTCAAGTTTGTTCATCTTAGGGTTTTGGGTAGAATGTTCATATGTTATTTTTTGAGATTCTTTTGTTATAAGGATGGTTTGGGGTTGTTAGATCATGCTTTTGGGTGTCTAAAAGCACTTAGAGTTGACTTGTACTCATAAGTGTTAAGGATGTTCATAAATGGGTTTGGTCATTTTATTTTGGTTAATTTCCAGATGATTTCGAGTTGTTATGATGGATCCAATCATATATTGATGTTTAGGAGGTTGATTATGGTCAATGTGGTGTTTAGACATGATTTATATCGATAGAATCGAGTGGATTGAATTCTGGAAAATTCTGGGCAACTATGTTACTCGAGTAAGCCCTTCGTGTCACTTAAGTAAGCCATAGCTTCGGATTACTGGAGTGATCAATTGTGTTAGTCGAGTAATCCATGCTTTGGATTACTCGAGTAAGCACCAAATGGTACTCGAGTAAGCTATGGGTCTGAGGGACCAAAGTTATAATTTTCGTATTTTGGTGATTCTAAGAGTTAGGATTTTAATTTGGAGATTTTAACTACTTGGAGGACTAGTGGGATCCTTTGAGGACTAATTGGTAAACTTTGAAATGTTTGAGGATAAAAGTGTAATTTTACAGAGGTTGGGGATCAAACTGTAATTTTACGAGAGGTTCAATTTTCGAGGAGAGAGCATTTGATCTTCATATGGGATGGGTTTCTCTAAGTCTGTGTCAACATTTGCATACCATGCATTCAGTATTATCATAGTACAATAGTTTGGCAATTTTCATGTAATAATTGTTTCAGCTTTGTATCCTGGTCAGCTAGGTTAGCCGACCCCGATGGTACGAGATTGAGCCATTTAGCTTGGATTTCTCAGGTGAGTGAAATGACATCTTCAGACACAAATGTTGTGTCTTATAAACGTATATTTTTTTGCTTTGTCAAAACCTTTGCATGAAATTTGGAAATTTCTAAAGGATCGATTAATCCTAAAACTACACTGATGTGAAAACATCTGTTGTGTAAATTAAATTTTGATCTAGAAATTTTTTATGGTTTTGAAAATAAATATTATGTTTTAATATTTTTTTAATTTCGGGAACAAGCATTCCGTTATGGATTTTAAAGTACATTTTGAGTGGAAATTATTCTTTTGGGATTTGAGAATGTCTTCGAGACAAATGATTTGTTCTAAAATAAATATATTTTCTATGTTGAGGATTCTGTTCTAAAATAAATAAACAAATTTTGTGTAGCAAGCATCCTGTATGCAAATAAGTGTATTTCGGTATAAATACTCTGTTCAGCACTTTGAATATTTTGAAGAAATATGCACACATGTTTTCGGTAAAATGTTCGATATGGGACACCTTTTGTTATGGGGTCAAATGTAACCTTTGGTATACCAATGCGAATACCTGACTATCAGGGTTGATGGTAGCATGTAGTTACCAAGGTAGGTGGTAATCCGTGTGTAGGGCAACACACATGACTATTCTCCAGTGGCAGGAGTCTACGCTTGATATTATGTAGTTGCGATGGTTCACATATGAGTTATTCAGTTGTTATTGTTCACTTTTAACTCTTATCTGACAGGTTCTAGCCCCATATCTAATTGTTTGAGTATTCGAAATGTTGGTTCGATCCCAACTTCTGTGAGTTTGTGTTGTTGCTCATTTTCCCATGGTGTGTTGTTGTGTGAGCCTGGCAAGGCATATGTAGCTGAAGCACGGGGACTGCAATGCTCACGGATGTGTCGAGATCAATATCTTATCAGTTGTAGCCTTCAGGCCCTTTGGGTGGACAAAGAGCATTATTTAGAGCCCATAAGGTTGTCAGCTGTTAGCCGTTTTTAGTCGGGTACTTTTATGGACTCTTAAGGTTACTAAATTATTCTGATCTAGTTAGCACAGTTCTAATATAGTTCGGGAATATGATCAGGGATCATCATCTCTGCGTATTATTTTGAAATGATATTTGAAATACATGATTTTGTCTTTGAAATGACTCATGAATTTTGACTTTGAAAAGATTAAGTGGTCTCTTTGAAAGTGTTTTGGTACTTCTTACTGGAAATAGTTTGACTCATGAATTTTGACTTTGAAAATATTAAGTAGTCTCTTTGGAAGTGTCTTGGTACCTCTTATTGAAAATGATTTCGGAAATCTCTGTAAAATTGTTTTAACAATTATTTTCTGTAAATGTTTGAGAAAATATTTTGAAAGAAAGTATTTAACTAATTTATATTCTGAAACTAAGTCTCTGTTGAGCCAAGCATTTGCAAATCTATATGACTGTCGTCTTCCTTCAGTGCGAATGATTTTGAGACTGATTTCAACGCTATGATACTATATCTACTGTGTATAGGTATGTATATCTATATTTGCATGTGAATTTTTGTAAATGTTTTCAAACTATCTTTGTGAGCCACGTATGAGACAATCTGGAGTGTTGTTTCCTCAATAAGGATTCTTACCCCTTTCTTCTCCGTCTATTCCTTGTACTCCTATTTTTCAGGTGATTTTGGTTGATTGCGGACTATTGGCATTCAACATTTTGTGAGGCACTCCAGAGATTTATTCGGTGCCCTTTTGTTCAGGCTCAGCATATATTTTGTTAGTTGTTCCATACCGAACAGTGGGTTATGGCTTAGTATCTGTTATAAAATGTTTGATGGTTTTATTCATATTACTTATATTTATTTGATAGTATTATATATATACTATTTTCTTATCTATCATTTTATGTTCAACCCCTGTTTTTGATAAATGATTGTTTGGGTAGAATATCTGTATCTCTGAGGCTTGTGCGAGATGAGCTTGGCTTCCATAAACGGTTTGCCTCGTACTCCGGTCACCGACCCGACTCGAGTTGTGACATCCTATGACCAGTAAAACATGATCATCTCACAAAGTACATACTAGTCTTGGTTTATTGTCATTCATATGACAATAATCGACTAGGGATATTTAGAATAGTATTCTTTTATGCTTCAAGATTTTACTATCAAAATCACATATTTGATAACTTAATCAGAATCACTATTCATGGATATTTTAGCAAATTAAACATACACAGGAATAATAATGAGATATAATAATGCCTCATAATATATATTAAATATAATATGGATACAATACATTAGGGCTACTGCTTACACTAACAGATCCAACAAATGATCCAGACTGCTCATAATTGACAAAAGAGTTATGCAGACCCAAAGCGTAAGCATTTGGAATTTGAAATTAGAGACCATGTATTTTTCAAGATCTCATCGATGAAGGGTGTGATGAGATTTGGGAAGAATAGCAAGTTGAGCCCGAGATACATAGGTCCATTTGAGATGATTAGTCGTCTAGGGTTTGTTGCGTATGAGCTAGCGTTGCCGCAACAATTTGCTTATGTTCACCCGATGTTCCACATGTCACTTTTGAGGAAATATGTTCCTGATCCATCTCATCTTCTGGCACCTAAGTCTATTGAGATTCGATCTGGTTTATCTTACCATGAGGATCCCATAAGGATTGTCGATCGACAAGTTAAGAGGTTGCAGAACAAGGAGATAGCATTGGTAAAAGTGATATGGAGACATCATTCTATTGAGGAGGCTACCTGGGAGTCTATGGATGAGATGTAGCACAGATATCCACATTTGTTTGACTCTGCTGATTCCTAGGTCAGTGCCTTCATTTCTATCTTTGCATAGTTATTTCTGCATTTTGTCTCTATATTTTTGTTTCTACATAATGGTATGGTGGCTAGCTAGTTGAGAGTTAGCTGAATAATTCTGACTTGAGAGTTTAGTATCGATCTTTGTTTTGTTTCAAAATTGGAGGACGAATTTCTCTTGAGGGGGAAGTATGTAATATGCCATACTGTTACAGTCGGAATACTATAGCATTTCGTCTAGTTTCAAGGTGTTTTACATGTGAGGACTTTTGATTTTCGAGTTTATATTTTGTGTAGTAGTGTCCTATGTGTATTCTGTGTGCGTTGGAGAATCTGGAAGTCATCTAGATGCGTAGATGAGGAGTTCTGCGCCCGTTCATCGACGTCTAAGATGGGACGTGGATGTGCCTCAACAATTCTATATGTATTGGAGAGGTTTTGTGCACATGGAACGTCCTTGAAACGTGCATCGTGAGTGTGAGGAGAGAACTACGTACGTTGTACATGGTAGAACGTACGTGGATCTTGGCTATCAGGATTAGAAATCATCAGCTCAGCCACCTGCGTGCGTTGAGGATGGTGCAACCCATGTAGAAGAAGGGACTATAAATACCTCCAAATGCTTTCTTCTTCGTCATAACTCACTCTCAACCAATGAAATAACTGTCTCCATCAACTCTTTCCATTGCCTTTGCTTCCCTGACTTTTCCTTCCTTCCATTTGGATTTCTAAGGTAAGAATCACTCCTTAATCACTTATTTTCCCATTTTGATCATAGATAATGCATCTAGGGATTTTGGCTGAGATTGATGAATAGTTCTGAGCTCTTTGTTTCTGATGGATTGGAGTTGTTTGATGTCAGGTTATGATTGATTGAGGTGGGAACCAATAGATTTTAGCTTTGGTTTTGAGAGTTTTTTTTGTTTACATGATATAGCTGTAATTCGAGCTAGGGTTTGGATTTCCATGGATTTTGATGTATTGGAAGTTCATTTTTGTTACATATTGATGAATATGAGTTGGAGATACCATAATCATGGTTGGTTTTGGTGGATTTGATTATTTGTATCTCGAGGTGTAATAGGCCCGAAATTGAGAATTTTGATTCTCAATAATTTTGATTCGTTTTGAGGAAGAGGATATTAGATTAATGTTTTTGAGGATGATTATGGCACTTGAGAGCATTTGGTTAGTTAGGAAAAGAACACTTGAGAGTTTGGCATATGCATTGCATTGCACTCAAATGTTTTGTATGGCTGCAGTACCATATTTTGATGATTGTATGTTCTATTTGTTACAACATCTTGTGCTTGCCAGCACCAGCAGCCACCCACCAGCGGTCTTTGATTGGATTCCTAGATCTTAGGACATCCAGGTGAGTGGATAACAGCTTCAGACACATAGGTTGTGTCTCAAAACGGTATAGTTTGTGTTTGATGTGTGTTATCACATATTTAAAAACTTGAATAGTCTAAGGATTGGTTAATTATATGAAATGGATTATGTGAATAAATATTTACGGCATTGTTTTTAAGAAATTACGTACATATATATTCATATATATGTTTTTCGTATGTTTTGACTTTGAGATGCATGGTTTTTTATTGTGGGACACCTTCGCTATGGGGTACATAGCCTTTGGTATACCAATGCATGTTATGACCTAGCTATCGGGGTAGACGGTAGCCACGTTACCCTAGCCCGGTACATAATTGGATTATGGATTAGTGGCAAAGTCCACGATCAGTATACGATGATAGAGTGGCACAGACCACACCATGATTACCTATAGTCCCATAATAAGTATATTATGATTTAGAACGTGATACTATTAGTAGTATTTTGCCAAAATGCAAGTGTTTATACTCTTATGATATGTGAAAATCTCAAAACTCTCTTCGTACGGATAATGCCTCCAGTTCTGGACTGCAAACACTAATGCTGCTAACTCCAAGTCGTGCGTCGGATAGTACTGTTCATGCCTCTTAAGTTTCCTCAATGCATAGGTAATTACTTTACCATGTTGCATTAATGCACAACCTAGGTCAACTCACGATGCATCACAATACACTGCAAACCTCCAGAACCCGATGGTAGAACCAATACCGGTGCACTATTCAAACATTCTTTCAACTTCTCAAAGCTCTCCTCACATCTATTAAACAAAACAAACTCAAATCCCTTCTGAGTTAAGCGAGTCATAGGAGTTGCAATCCTAGAAAAATCATGGATAAACCTCCTATAATACCTGATTAAACCAAAGAAAGTTCGAATCTCTATAGTAGTCTTAGGCCTCTCCCAATGGAGTATTGCCTCTACCTTATTTGGGTCTATCTTAATGTCATCTATTGACACCATCTGTTCGAGAAATGCCACTTGTTCGAGCTAGAATTTGCACTTTGAGAACTTAGCATAAAGCCAATGTTCTCGAAAAGTCTGCAAATGTTGACCTCACGTGGTCCTTATGCTCTTCCCTACTCTTCGAGTACATTAGAATGTCATCGATAAAGACAATTACAAACCGATCCAAATATGGTCGAAACACCCTCTTCATCAAATCGATGAATGTCGCTAGTACGTTGGTCAAACCAAACGACATTACTAGGAACTCGTAGTGACCATATCTAGTCCGAAATGTAGTCTTAGGAATGTCCTTTCCTCTAATCCTCAATCGATGATATCCCAACCTCAAGTTAGTCTTAGAAAACCATTGTGCACCATGCAACTGGTCAAATAGATCATTTATTATCTAAAGTGGATATCAGTTCTTCACCGTCACCTTGTTGAGCTGACGGTAATCGATACACACATGAAGGCTCCCATACTTATTCTTTAAAAATGCTACCAGAGCGCCCTAATGTGAAAAGCTCGATCGAACAAATCCCTTGTCTAATAACTCTCTCAACTGAGTCTTTAACTCCTTCATCTATGTTGGCACCATCCGATATGGTGGAATCAATATCGGATCGGTACAAGGTTGTACCTCTATCGCGAACTCAATCTCCCGCTGAGGCGGAAGTCCAGCTAACTCCTCTAAAAATACGTTCGGAAACTCTCGAACCATTGGTACGTCTTTAACCCTCAATTCTAGTCCTCCAAACTCCATCAAAACAAAATCCAAATACATCTTACATCCACTGTGAATCATCTTCTCTTCTCTAATTGCTGACACATAACTCCATATAACATTATCTCGCTCACCCTGATAACAAAACTTAGTTTCACGAGGCGGGCGAACACATACTCGCTTGACAAAGCAATCCAGCGTAGCATGCCAATGGGAAAGCCAATATGTACCCAGGATGACATAAAACTCTCCCGCATCCAATAAAATAAGGTCAGCTAACAACTCATGTCCATAAATGGAAATCACGCAACCTAGAACCCCATAATCGGTTAGTAACTTACTACCCAAGGGCGCTGATACTTCTACTAACCTATCAAACTGACGCAACACCAACCCCAAACGCTTAACAAAAGGGGGAGTGATGAATGAATACAATGCACCAATATCAAATAATACATATGCGAAAGTACCAGTTACAAAGAGCGTACTAATAACTGCAGAATTGGAGGTATGTGCCTCTTGACGATTGAGATGATATACTTTGGCCTGCCCTCCTGTAGCAGCACTACCTTGAGCCGTCCGACCTCAGCCACTACCCTGTCCAACCTGGCTGTAGCTCCCTGAGTCCTTATCGGCTCTCCTACCAACGCCTCTACTGACTATACCTGAACCTCCAACTATCGACTGTCCCACCTGATCACTGGTACCTAACTTCATAGGAAACTCTGCTATATTATGTTTCATTTTTTGCAATAAAAATAGTTTCCAGTCATCCAGTTATATACCCTGGGATGCCTCATCCTAAAGATTGCACAAGGCGAAATCAAGTTCTCCTAGCCCTGTCCTCCACTCTGCCCAACTGGCTGCACCGCACTATGGCTCTGCTTGCTCTAACTGGGCTATTGCCCTCCAAAAAAATGTCAGCATCTCTTCTCTAACTAGCCTTCCTGATCTCGACCCGGCTAGCCTCTAGAAGTACCCTTGGTCTTTGCCTTCTTCGACTCTTTTGGATGTCTCTCATCCATATACTCCATCCCCCTGGCAGACTCAGCCATCTGCCTAATAGTATTCAATCCCCAGGTGACCACCACTCTACTAATCGTGGTGCCTCTTTTCCCTGACTTTGAGGTGGTGCATACCTGCTCAAATCCTTCAACTTCTCCACATACTTCATCACCGACATACCCATCCTCTGACGAAAGTCATTGAACTCATTCACCTTCTTATCTTAGATACTCTGAGGAAGAATAGATGCGATGAGTTCATCCTTCATTTTGGCACAAGTGAAATCTCCTCGGGCCTCAGACTCTTCCACCACTTAGCTGCATGACCACTCAGAAGGAACGCGTCGAGTCTAACCTTACTAGCATCATCAGTAATGCCTCAAGCCCCAAAATGATGCTCCACCTCAAAAAAGAAATCATAAGGATCCTCTCCCACCACACCAAAAAATCTGAGTGCCTTGAGTTATTGGGACTCTACGTGTGAGCATATCAAATATGGCAGCGGAAATAGGTAACAAACATGTAGAACATATCCAAGGAACAATAGCATGTAAACAAAATTGAGAAAACAAAAACATGCTAATAACAAAACGTCTACAAATGGTTATCTCTTATTGCTTCGCACAATCGTCTCATTGTTTTCAACAAAAGTAACAAGTTAAAAATTTACATTTTAACCCCTTAAAGGATCTTTAGAACCTGGAAAAAACAATAAATTATGGTGTGAAGAGTTTTTGTTCGCGAACTCTCTCTACAGTTTGACACACGTAACCTATTGATTAGCTAGTGTGCTAGCACTCGAATGCTCTCAACAAAGGTTTGATGTTATGGATTTCAAGTGACTGAACAAAACAATTTTTCCAAATCTTAAATCACGTGTGGACAGAACTAAAACACTCACAAGAACACTCCTTTTGTTGCTCATAAAAAAACAAGCCGAAAAACACAAAACTATCAACTAAAAACCTAGCACGAAAATCCGTATTTTGTGTCGAGAGGAAGAAGAAGAGTTTTTACTTTTGCTTGCCGTGTTCAATGAGTGAATTAACTGAATGAATTCAGGTATGTGGACGACCAAGATTAGGGTTGAATTTGATGTGTTTGTGTCAAACACAAATTCTCAATTACAAAGAAGATTGGATGAAATCAAACACATCAAATATATTTGAATTATCCTCATCTTATCATATTTAATTCAATGCAATTAAAACATTTTAAAATGCATCTACATGGCCAGATTTCACACCTCATTTGGGCTTAATATGCTGGTCATTTACCTCACTTAAATAGCCACTCATTTAGCCCGATCTGAAACACTCTCACGCACTTATGTTTACGTAACTCTTACGTAATTTTAAGTGAACCTTTATGAGAGATAAAATTCCTTCAACCTAACCAGATTACTTTGTATGCGATCATATAGGTCCATCTAAACTCGGCAATGGGCCTGAAATGGGCTTTTGGCCTATAAGCCGTGAGTGCACTCTAGCAAGTCATCGCGACTACCCGAATTAGATTAGTTTCGACCGTTAGTGAAATATGACCTATTTAAAAATCTTATATGATCATTTGCCTATTGATATCATGTCTAGCATGAGTCATGGAACATGCCACCCTCATTTCCCGCTAAGACATTTCTTGGTCTTTTAGTAAACTGATTAGGTGAAATGTGTAATAACTCTTATTACATCATATAGGTGCGACCGCACGCTACTCAGTCTCACTAACCAAGTGGCCGGTGATATCTCTCTCAATTAAGAGAGTGAAAATCCCCTCACTTGACTAATAGGTCCTCAGGTGCTTTGCGGTATACCCAACTGCACTCATACTTGGTACTCAGTTACGAGCCTGTTAGACGTACGTCAAAGCATGCTAGGACACACCTAGGTTCTATAGTGATTTCAGGTTTGAGCAATCAACTATAAGAATATAATGAGATTCACTTATGACTTATAACCATGTAGTGAACTCATTTAAGTGGATCTATCTATACACTGTTCTTAACAAGTACTATGTCCTTGATCGACATCTCATGTCCTATGATCGGTAAAACTCCACCATCTCTCAAGGAACATACTAGTCTTAGTTTATTATCTTTCCCATGATAATAATCGACTAGGGATATTTTGAATAATGTTTGTAAACGTTCAGTTTTTACTGCCAAGTCACCACACTTGCATCATGAACCCACAACTATTCATGTATACTTTGTTAATTTATTTGCACAATAAAATAAAAGAAAAAATTATTGCTTTATATTATAAACTAACTGAAAAACAATGTCTTGGGATTTCAGCATATACTAACAATCTCTCAGTTGCACTAATCCCAAGTGGGCATATGCCTAATCCCTAGTGACCTAACATGACCATCATGTTTGGCATGAGCCAACGGCTTCGTCAGTGGATCCGCGACAATATCTTCATATGCAACCTTACATATGTTCACATCCCCTCGCTCGACGATCTCCCGAATGAGATGGAACCTTTTTTAGTATGTGCTTGGATTTTTTGTGTGACCGGGGCTTTTTAGCTTATGCGATGGCCCGGTGTTGTCACTAAAGAGGTCCACTGGGTCTAGGATTGAGGAAACTACTCCTAATACAGTGACAAACTTCTTGATCCAAACAGACTCCTTAGCAGCATCTGATGCACCAATATACTCAGAATCTATGGTGAAATCTGTGACGGTGTCCTGCTTTGAGCTCTTCCAGCTAACAACACCTCCATTCAAAACAAACACATATCCTGATTGAGATCTCAAGTCATTGGCATCAGTCTCGAAGCTAGGATCGGTGTAACCATTTACAACGAGCTCTTATTGACCACCGTACATTAAGAAGCTGTCCTTTGTTCTTCTTAAGTACTTAAGGATTGCTTTGACTACAGTCCAATGATTCATTCCTGGATCTTGTTGGAACCGACTAGTCATGCTTAGTGCATGTGCGACATCAGGTCTAGTACATAGCATGACGTACATGATAGAACAATAGCCGAAACATATGGTATTCTACTCATGAAATCCATACCCTCTCTTGTAGAGGGACAATCAGTATTGGATAAGACTATGCCTGGACCCATTGGCAAGTTTCCTCGCTTTGTGTTTATCATACTGAACCTATTCAGTACTTTGTCTACATACTTTTCCTCACTTAGACCCAGAAGCCGTTGCGATCTGACTCTATAGATGCATATAACCAGTATAGTCTCGGCTTTGCCTAAGTCCTTCATTGCAAAACACTTTCCTAACCACCCATTAACACTTAACAGTGTAGGAACATCGTTCCCAATGAGCAGTATATCATCCACATATAGGACTAGAAAAACAACAATGCTCCCACTAACCTTCTTGTAAACACAAGGCTCATTATCGTTTTTTATAAAGTCAAACTCTTTGACTTTCTCATGAAAACGATGGTTCAAACTT
>CAODLS011278544.1:0-14277 GCA_948243855.1 Flueggea neowawraea | reverse complement strand
ATTGTTTTAATCTATAAAATATTTTTCCAATAAATGTTTTAGAAATTAAATGATGGGTAGAATTTCTGAATCTCTGGAAGGCTTGTGTAGGATGGGCCGGCTTCGATAGACGGTTCGCCTCGTACGCCGGTTATGGTCCCGGAAATGGGTCGTGACATAGGTTGTCTTTCAAAATTGAGTATGCTATTTTTGATATGTCGGGCTTGACATTAAATTTGGACTAATAATTATTGGGTTAATTAATAATCTAAATTACGTGATTATTAATAACCAATGTTTTGTATAGAAATTATGAGGTATATATGGGTATATGTATACAAGAGTATTTTTGTAAAAGAAAAAATAAAGGATAATATGTTGCATGAATTGCTGTGAAATACTATGTATGTATCACACCGATATGGGGATACCTTACTACGGGGTATGTAGTCTTTGATATACCATTGTATGTTCATGGCCCTAGTCACCAGGGTTTGGGGTGACCGTATATCCGGCCAGATATACGCGTTTATTGAGCAGTCAGATGGCAGAGTCCACACTGCTAATACTTTGTTTTGGTCCCGTACTATGAATGCACAAATATATGTATATATTGTCTGAATGCATGTTGTATGTTATGATGCGAACGTTTTGGTAAAACGAATTTCGGAAAGTATATTATGTATATAGTGTGCATACTATACGATATATGTGTATACGATATTTTTAAAAGGGTTTTCAAACCAGTCTTGTGATGCACAAATGAGGCGATCTGGAGTGTCGTTTCCTTACTAGGGAATCTTACCGCTTTTTCTTCTGTTGTCGTTGTTAACCTTTGTTTGCATGTGACATTTTGGACACTCAGCATCTGACTCGTACCTCGATCCTAGTGAGGTGCTTCTTCACTATAGTGAGTGCCCTCGTCCAGACTCTACTATGCTATGTCGTTAAAGCTCCACATCGGGTTACTGTTGGGATACTGGACTTCACTTTTGTATTTTGGGGTTTATTCTAATGATTTATATTTACTGATATTTTGATATATTGTATATGTATATATATATATATATATTGGTATTTATATATATATATATATATATTGGTATTTATATATATATATATATATTGGTATTTATATATATATATATGATTTTATTTCATTTATAAATATTTTATAAATATTTTAAATAAATATTTGGATAAGTCGGATAGTATGTCTGATCACATAGGCTTGTGCGGGATGGATCGGGCTCCCACACGGGCTTGATTATAGGCCGTGACACAACGGTCAAAATTAATGTGCCTGATTGAGCCAAAAAACATGTGCCTCACCGTAGAAAATTTCCACATTTTGTGTTGTGGCAGAAAGTTTGAATTTATAGTTGAAACTGTATTATAATATTTGGTGATAAATTTGTTATTTGTTTGAGTTTAAAAAGTTTATTTCATAAATTCAATTGTTAAACAACTTGGTAACTAATTAAATAAATTAAATTGTTTGTAAGGTCTGACTTCCAAGAGTTGTCTAGGACGATTCGAGCCTTTCTATTTAGTTTGGCCTGCACATTGGTCACGATTTCTTCTAATTATGAAAATATAGTAGTTATAAAGTTGAATTCGCTCTAGCGAAAGATACGAGGGGCAATTATTTATGATCCTGAAATTTCTAAAAGAAAATGGGGTTTGTAAGTTTTGTTCTTAGGGCTAGTGACACACAATCCAAATAATTAACAAATTAACATGAGACATCTAGCTCTAATTAGTTTAATAATGACGTTTCTAGCAGTTGATCCACATTCTGTGTTGTTGGTAGAGAGCTTAGTTTTGCAGTTGGAATTGCATGATAAAATTATTTTAATGAATTTTGTTATTTGTTTGTGCTCTGAATGTTTAATTTAGAAATTGAATTATTAACAACTAGGTAATTAATTAAATGTATTAATTGTTCATAAGGTTTAACCTTCAAAACTTGTGTAGGATAAGTTGAGCCCACCATTTCAGTTCGACCTGCACGCAATCATGACTCCATTCTGGTTGTGGCAATATAATAGGCATTTAGAAGTGGATTCCATTATGTACTATGGGTAGAGCGTTCAGTTTTAATTGTATGAAAAATTTTTGTAATGTAATTTATCTTTTAGCTGTAAACATCTTTTTCATCAATTGAATAATCAAACAACTCTTAATTAATTAAATGACTTAAGTTATTTGTAAGATATAAATTCTTGTAAGATAAGTTGAACCTTTCAATTTCGTTCGACCTGCATGTGGATGATGATGGTATGTTTCTCTGGTCATGTCAGTATAACTAGCATCAAACCTATGAGAGGAAGTTCAATCTGCTCATGTGGCATATACAGAGGACAATTATTCATAATTCTAAAACCTTTGAAAGAAAAGGTGTTGGTAAGTTTTGTACTTGAGGGTCAATAACACATAACCCAAATAGTTAATAAATCAATATGGGACATCCAACTCTAAGTGGTTTGATAATGACCTTTGTAGCAATGTATCCACATTTTGTGTTGTGGGTAGAGAGCTCGAATTTATAGTTGGATTTATATGATAATATTTGTTAACAAAATTCATAACTTGTTTATGTTTTAAAAGTTTATTTTATAAATTGAATTGTTAAATAACTAGACAATTAGTTAAATGAATTAAAATGATTGTAAGGTCTGACTTTCGAGACTTGTGTAACATAAGTCTAGCCATCCAGTTTATGTCACGACCCGGATAGAATCATGTGCCCAACCCATCCCTTATAAGCCACTGAAAATCAAAATATTCTACCTAATTCATTCACCTAATTATCTATTAATCCAAATTATTAGCCAAATTAAGTTATTAATAACATTCATATAATTATGCAAGAACATATTTTACAAATCATTGTCATCAAATTGAAATAGATAGTAGTTATAAGTAAGTTTGATCCATAACATAATAAGTCACACCTATTAACCTACCAGTATCTCGGTGTGAAACATCTAACATAATATAAACATCGGGCTTGAACAAAAGGGCATTAAGCATTGAATGTCGAATGGAACAAAGTGACCAAAATAACCTGAAATGTTAAAGTCACGAAAGCGGGGTGAATACTCAGTTAGGGACAGCACATTGAAGCAACTCCAGTACTCACATAAACTATTTTGAAAAACATTTATGAAAATATTGTACACACGTACATACTTGTATAACAACAGCAACAACAACAAAAATGAAAACAACAACAACAACAATAATAATAATTTGAAAATATCTTCTCAAAATGGTTTCGAATAGATAGCAAACAACACACATACATGCATTACCAATATTCCTTTTATAGTTTATCTAATAGCCAAAAAGGCAACTAATAACACCTAGGGAACTAATAGCCACATAAGTAAATGATAATCACTTGGGCAAATGATGGCTACTTAGGCAAATGTGAACTCCTTGCCATTTGACCTGTGTATCAGGCTGGACATACGGTGTTACCACCAACTGTAGTAACTAGGCCTTGACTGGTTAGTGGTATGTGAAAGGCTATGCCTCCCTGTAGCTAGGTGTCCCAAGCCATATCAATTTATCCAAATTTCATACAAGCAATTATACATATCAGACAGCTAATTACAGACATCATACTTAATCATATCTCAATTAATCATATCTCATACTTAATCACAATCCATTATGTCTCATAATTAGTCATATCACAATTTCCTCCAAATACAGATTCATTGCCCATTTCACATAATCATATTTTAGGATTTACCGATTGATGATACCTAGCAAGTGCACAAGGATCTTCGTAGTTTTAACTCTCAAGTATATCCTCGGGTATCGAATCCTTCGAGAGCGAGAATTAATTGCGATCAAAAAATAAAATAAAAGCAAGTAAAATCATGTTTGGTTTTTGGTATTTTTGAATCATTTAAAGAAAAAACAATAGAATGAATGAAAAGTACGAACTAAAGTGAGGAAATCAATAAAGAAAAGTGATGGGGCATCAAGATTTCGGCTAGGTAATTCTATTTAAATAAGCCAAAGAAAGAGTATCTAGGGTTGGGTGTTCTCTCCACTAAACTAGTTTGGAGTCTCTCTGAAGGTCATCTAAATCATCCCTACATTAAATAAGAGGGTCATCTTGGCCTCACTTAAATTAATTAGGGTCTTTACGCTAGTAGATAATTCCATCAAACACCTTATGGGCATAGTTATACCTCTATCCTAAACCTCACAAGTTTAATGTTTATAGCCTCATTTAGTTTTCATCTCTCGATTCATCAATTAAACTTGCTAAAACTACAACCTAACTGGCCAATCTAAGTTATATTCACATTAAACAAATCATTAAACCAACCCAACAAGGCAATAGATAATAAAAAATATCAAACATAATAACCCAATCAATAGTATAGCAAAATCATTATCCGTAGCCTACATCTTTACACCCCTACTAAGAAAATCAAGCTAACATAATTAAATAAAACATAAAAACAGTGAAATCCATTAAAAACATGATAAATATTCAAATACAAAAGAGGAAAAGTCAAAGAAAATAAAACCCAAGAACCTTTGATGAAGAATTCCAAATATAGTAACTTTGGGTAATTGATTTAATCTTCCTTCTCCTTGATCTACTATAAAAATTAAAAGTGTTTCTTGAAATATGAAACCCTAATTTCTAGATTCAAAAGTGATATAAAAGATCTCCCAAATGGTGGCTAAAGAGAGTATTTATACCTCTTGTCCAAGTCACAAAACCCTACAAGAGAAATCTCAAAGTTGCCCCTTGGTCCCAATAAATTTGGCATTTTGCGTAGCTGTCTTTTTCCACCCCTGAAGGAGGCCACGGTGGCCTCCTACTGTCCAAAATGGCATCTGTGTTGTCCTTCCACCACGACCGTGGTGATTCTCTACCTTCATTATCCTTTAAGATTTACATGCCACGATTATGGCACCTCACTGCCCCATTTTTCCTTCAATTTCTTCATCCAATCATGAATCGTTCGAAGCCTTTCCATTTTGCATAATTTATCCATCATTTCCACCTAATTTTCTTCACATTTATCTCATCCTACAGACACCATAAACATCATATAAATTTTGTCATAAAAACATGATTTATAGGATGAAAATAAATCTATTCTTGCTTGATTAAATGTGTAAATTTAGAACACATCACCGATCCTTCGATTAGTCTGAATTACATACAAGTCAATCACATAAAAAACAATATAAGTTTTTATGAAAAAACAATCTATGTGTTCATTATGGAATCCAAATCACCTAGATGTCAAACCAAAAGATCCAGTCATGCACCACTAGTGAATGACTGGTCACCCCAACATTTGCATAAAGCTAAAATCATATATGCATACATTAGACATGGTAACTATGGCAATACATGTATGCATGAAGATGCAAATGAATATGCCCAAACCACTGATGATGTCTAAATCCTATTTTGATTGAGTGTCTTACTCTTTCTTTCGATAATTTAATGTTTCGTACAATAGTGGTTCTAGTCCCTCAACTTTGAACAATTGACAACTTAGTCCCTCAAACCTTAGCATTTACAATTTAGTCCCTTAAATTTTCAAAAACTATCACTTAGTCCTTTAGTTATCTTACATTTACATTTCAGACCTTCAAATGATAGAATTTTACATTCCAGACCCTTCGATAGAAATTTATCAAAAACACCCCTACATTAGTCCCAACTAAACCACTAACATACAAATTGATTCTTAATCACCCAAATCACTTCAATATACATTATAGCACATAACCCATCAATCTATTACGCAATTTATCATCAAAATTGTCAATTTCACAATACAACACAAGCATAAACCTATGCATGCACTTTAAGAACACTTCAATGCTTTCATTCCTTCACTTATTGAACCAAATCCATCATTTAATTCACTTATTCAACCAAAATCAATAAGTTTCCAACTCAAATACATCAAATTCGTTCTAATCTAAGAGCACATTCAACATGCAAGACAACATTCTTTACATACATGCATTTACTAGCTCATTTGCTTGCATGCATGTGGTAAATCCCTTTTCCTTGCATAAAAACATGTTCTAAACTACATTCCTACATGAAAAGGAAACAAAAATCAGTAGAGACAGAGATCTTACCTCAAAATATTGAGTGGATTGAATGGAGAACAAGGAAGGGAAAGTAGTTCATTCATTAATGATCGGATGTTGATTTTGTCATTTACAAGCAGGATATGTTAGAAAATATGATTTGTCGATGATGGGTTTAGAGTCAAACATGGTTTTCTTAGGTTATGTGTATCTAACCACATAGGCCCAATATACTTGATCTAATTTTATTTAGGTAGAGCTAATGATTACGTAGAATTGTAATTGGAAAAAGAAGTTTTAATTAGAGAATGATGAATGTCCTATTTAGCATATTCCTATTTAGGTTGGAAGTCTACATCTTCACCACTATAGATAGGGTTGCTAGGGCAAATCCTAAGGGGGTTTCTTAGACATTCTGGCCACACAGAATCATGCCACTCTCTCTAATATAGGGAGAGGGGCTTTGGACTCTATAGGTGTAGATAAGGAGAGTTTTCTTCCTCCCACCGAGATCCTAACTACATGCTGATCTTCATGGGGCACTTAATTTGCAAAATAGTCTTGTGTCCTTAACTTTACATGTTTGTAGAATGCTTGCAACACTAGCATACATACATGTTTGTGTGCCTGTAAAATTTTCATTGTGATTGAATTGATTCTGCTGTGCTAATCAGGTTAGTACCTTAAACCGTTCTATTTAATAAGTTAAATACTTGTTGTTTTTCTAACCTAGTACTTCATAAGGATTTTAAAATCCCTAAATTGAATTGTGTTGTGCTCACCCCTAATGTTAACCATAAGAGTTAGTCAATTAATAAAGTTGTTAATATCATCATAAGATGGTTGACTAAAAAGTATTTCCTCTAAGGAAACAAATGTATAGAAAAATATGAACAAAAAATTCACAGATCTGTTTCTAGGTCAAGGAGTGCTTAACTAGACTAAAATAATAATAAGTTAAAAGAACTGTTTCCACAATTTACTTAATAATTACATGAAATTCTATTGCGATTTAATCACAAATATTCAAAAAAAAAATTTAAAGTGAATAAAGGTTCAAAATGTATACAAAAATGGAACCTCCTTTATCACAATTTCAAAAACACCAAACTTTGATATTTTGACCAAATTTTGATCGGATGTCAGAAGTTTCATCGTGTGCTGACCACGTGTTGACCACACACCTAGATGAAAAAAAGAGTACAAAATGAGAACAAACTGTTCTCATTTTTTCAAATACAAAAATGAGTACAAAAGCAGAACAACTCATTATTTCAGATACGAAAATGAGTACAAAATGAGAATAACGGAGAACAAACTGAGCACAGATGGTACAAAACGAGAACAACACATTATTTTATATAAGAAAATGAGTACAAAATGAGGACGAATTGAGTACAAATGAGAAGAACAGAGTACAAACGAGAGCAAATGAGTACAAACAAGAACAAATTAATCTCATTATTCTAAAACAAAAATAAGTACTTTCTAATCACTTTGGCTACTAAAAAATGAGTACAAAATGAGTACATGTCGCAAATATTTTCAAATTTATTTGGTCAATTGTACAAAATGAGTACAAGACAAAAAGTTTACAAAACAATTTAATATCTTTGTATTATCGGTATATCATTTCCAAGGTCTTCTAATCTCTACCGTGTAAAGCTTCCTATAAATCAGCAATGCAACCAGCACAAAAGCCAAAACTGGCCAGCCACCCCATTCATAATGCATTATAAGAATATTTTGTCCCAAGCGAGAGCCAACCATTAGTCGATCCAAAAAGATGGTGAATTATCTCCACGGTAAGCAATAGATAGCCTTCATACTGTCGTAGATACTCCATCATAAAATATCATACTCTGAAACTAAATATTGGAGGACATGTCGTTTTTTCTTTAAATAATGAGAGATCAATATTTTACCATAAGCAGTTAGTCACATAACTCGTAAATACCATAAATACACTAATGTACAACCAACAAATGTAAAAGCATGTAGAATTCCATAAGACAAGCTTACTTACAAACTCACCACTTGAATTCATAAAAGTTTGCAATTTGGAAAGTTTTATAAGACCTGGATTTGCAAACAAAAATTTTAAGATTATTAATGACGGATCCACCCAAATCACATAATGATTGAACATTTTGCAAATTAGCAAAGTTGCATGGAATTGTAAAGCTTCCTGGATCCTTGAGCTTTGGAGGGTACTTGTTCAATATCACCCACTACACTCTTTGATGAGTGCTGCCATAGAATACTCCTGCAAGTTCTTCTTGTTGGCCACCACTTCATTTAAAAACTTCACAAAGTTAGGCATTCGGGTAATGGCCTCCAAATAAGGTATGTTCAACTCCAACTTATTAGACATATCAAAGAACTTCATGAAATTATCATCTTTGGTGTGATCTCTGTCACGACCCAAATCGGTCATGACTGGCATATGAGGCAAACCGTCTATGGTAGCCCCGCCAGACTCACACAAGCCTCGGAGTACAGAAACTCTACCCAATTTATTCGATAAAAACCGTTATCAAAACATTTACATAAACAATAAAACATTTTGTACTTAAATCATATATATATATATTCCATAAGTATACAAAATGAAATCGTAAAAATATATCAAAATAATCAAACTCCCAAAAGACAAAATGGACCTGGTAACCCAACAACAACTTGGTGTAGAGCTCTACTAAAACATAAAGGGAGCCGAACCAAAAGGGCACTCACACTCAACGAAACACCTCACTAGGACCAAGATGTCAGATGGTTGCCGAATGCCAAAAGAGAGCATGTATATACAATAAGAAAATAGACAAGAAACAGAGAAAAAGGGGTAAGAATCCCTAGTGAGGAAACGACACTCCATATCGGCTCCAAGCCTCACAAAAAAGCTATTTTGAAAACAATTCAAAATTGCCACACACAGATATATGTGTATATATGTATACACGCTAATATCATATAATATAATAATTAAAAATTCCTTTTAGAAATTATTCGCAACCAAAGCAAACAACAGACAGAAACACACAGGATATATATATATATATATATATATATATAAGAACGAATATGAGACCTGAAAATAACTGATAATATATCACAAAGAGGGTGGGGTCTACCACCACACTGAATCTAAGTACATGCGTTTGGCCGGACACACAGCTACCGTAAATCCTGGTAACTGGGCATTGACTGCGCATCTAGTCGGAAAATTAAACGATTTCGATCAAATAAAAAAAATAAGAACAAACACAAACTTAACTTAAACGATAGAACAAACGATGGAAAATGGCACCTAGACGTTGAATCCCCCTAGACCAAATTAAGTGACAATTACTAGTTATTAAAACAACTATTCCGGCAATTAGACCGTGGAAATTCCTAAGGTATGTTAACCTCTCTCTCGAGTTAGTTAACGCCTAACGACTAGGCTGATTAATCAAAATCTCTTCCTGAATTAAACCCCTATCATTGCTTTAACACTCTACTCTGTGAATTTCACTATTAGGTTTGACTAGAGTTGTAAAAATTAAACCGAAACCGGCGAACCGAAACCGGAACCTGACCGGTCAAAATCGGAACCGGCCGACCAAAACCGCCGGTTTACGGTTTAGGTTCCGGTTTATCCTTTTAAAAACCGTCGAACCACCGATTTAACCGGCGGTTCACTAAACCGTTGAAACCGCCAGTTCTAACCGTTGGAACTGGCGGTTCCAACGGTTATTTTCTTTTTTTTTTTTTTTTTTTTGTTTATTTTTTCAACTCTATAAATACCCACCCCATTCTTATCAATTTTACACCATTTTTCATCTCTCATTCTCTTCTACACTCCCTCAAAAATTCATTTTTCTATAAATTATTATTATTAATTACTAATAGAATAGTTAATTTGTTTAAAAATTATTGAAAAAATCTTTGGAATAAAATGTATTATTGGTATTATAGTTAATTATTGAATATAACAAAATTTATAAACCAATTGACGGGATAAAATAACGGATTGAAAACAAAATTTTGAAAAAAAAAAAAAGAAAACAGGAAACCGAACCGGAACCGAACCAGCGGTTAAACCGGTCAAAACCACGGTTCGGTTCCGGAAAACCACGGTTCGGTTCTGGTTCCTATATTTGACAAACCGGAACCGCCGGTTCCGGAACCGGTAACAACTCTAGGTTTGACCCTAATCCGAACGATTTATGTCGACCTATCTCTAAGTTTGCATGCAACTCCCCTTAATTCTGAACGTTCAATCGTACATAGAATCTCTCGATTGCACATGCACTAAACAATATTGGAATCGATAGGCAAGCAATAATAAATTCAACAATAAACAATATAAATCATAATTGAGTCACAATCCACAAATCAATTGAATGAATAACACAATCTTAACATCACATAATCAACCTAGGGTTCATCACATCTAAGTGCACAAAATTATTTAGTTCATAACTAAAAAGAGATATACAAAAAGATCAAAGAAAAATCTACAGAGAGAAGGAAAATCGATGATTGAATCCTCTAATTCTTCATTAAATATCTTCATTCTTGATGCCCAATAATGTTCTCCTTTGTTCTCCACGTTCTTTGGCCTCTAATGATGTGTTTTTATGTCTCCAAGTCGGCTCCTCTTGAATGAATGTCGAAACACACTTAAATAGATGAAATAGGGCGTCTGGGGTAAGACACGGGCACAACCATCATGTTTTGTCTGTGCTTGAAAAAACCTTCACATTCATGGTTGCACATAAGACACAGACACGGTTTTTGTCCGTGTCTGAAGTGGTTGTGTCCTTTTCACACAAGTGTTGTTCGTGTCTTGATTGATCCGTAGCTTGGCCATCACACGATCACGGGATTGTCTCCTTGTACAGCACCACTCCGTCCGTGTCCACTCATTTCAAGCCATCTCCGTATTGTTTCTTTCTGTCAGTGTATTCCACGACCTCCTCCATGGTTGTGCTTCCTGCTGTGGGCATGTCCATGGCCATGGAATGTATTCCTTGTCCATGGAGCTTCAGTTTTGTCACGATTTTGCACATGCAAGCTTCCCACGGTCGTGTATTGCTTACATATGATCGTGTCTCACTCCAAAGGCCTAGAGGAAATAAGAGAACCATAAATAGCCATTGAAGATGGAACAGAGATTCGAGATGACTCATAAGGTGTTGTGGAGTCTGAATCTATAACACAAGGCCCAATAAGGTTTGGTAGGATTCATCACGAGCTTGAGAGATATGAATTTCTCATAACTGACAATAAGGGAATTGTTCTTGTAGACCATAACGAGCCTACAACCTACCAAAAGGCTATTGTAGATCCAAATTCTATAAGATGGCTTGAAGCCATAGACTAAAAAATGCAATCTATGTATGACAACCAAGTTTGGAACTTGGTGGATCCACCAGATGGAGCCAAGGTCATTGATTGTAAATGAATTTACAAGATAAAAGCCGATGGGATATTCAAAGTAATACTTGTTGAGAAAGGTTTCAAACAAACTCATGGTATTGACTATGACAACTTTTTCACCAGTTGCCATGCTTAAATACATTGTAATTATTCTTACCATAGCAGCATATTATGACTATGAGATATGGCAAATGGATGTTAAAACAACTTTCCTAAATGGAAATCTCCTTGAGGATGTGTACATGACACAACCCGAGGGTTTTGTCGATCTTAAGAATTCTAAAAAGGTATGCAAGCTTCAAAAATCCATTTATGGATTAAAGCAAGCATCCCGAAGTTGAAATCTTTGTTTTGATGAAGCAGTCAAAGATTTTGGATTCATCAAGAATGAAGATGAGCCTTGTGTGTACAAGAAGGTTAGTGGGAGTGCAATAGTGTTCGTAGTACTATATGTTGACGACATCTTGATCATTGTAAATGACATTCCAACCTTGCAGAGTGTCAAGACTTGGTTTGGAAAGTGTTTCACAATGAAAGACTTAGGTGAAGCCTCACATATCCTAGGGATACAAATCTATAGAAATAGATCTAAGAGGCCCATTCGACTAAGTCAAAGTGTGTACATTGATAAGGTGCTAAAGAGGTTTCGCATGATGAATTCCAGGAAATGAATGATTCCCATGGTTCTTGGAAAACCATTAAGCAAGGCTGGTTGTCCTACAACAAGATAAGCCAGAGATTACATAAGTAGGATACCATATGCTTCTGCAATTGGATCTATCATGTATGTCAAGCTTTATACACGCCCTGATGTCGTATATGCTCTAAGCATGACTAGTAGATACCAGTCCGATCCAGGTGAAAGTCACTGGACCGCAGTCAAGAATATCTTTAAGTACTTGAGAAGAACTAAGGATGTTTTCTTGGTCTACGGAGGACAAGAAGGTGAACTAGTCCTAATTGGTTACACTGATGCGAGTTTTCAGTCAGACCATGATGATTTTAGATCGCAATCTGGTTATTCAATCTGGTTATGTGTTTTGTTTGAATGGAGGTGTAGTCAGCTGGAGAAGCTCTAAGCAAGACACCGTGGCTGATTCTACTACAGAGTTTGAGTACATAGCTGCGTCAGACACAACAAAGCAGTTGTAGGGTTTCAATATACGTTAAAAGAGGTTTAACACAACAGAAGCAAACAATTTTCATCGAAAAAAGCCAAGATACACTCAAAAAAAAACATAATCAAAACATAATAACAAATAAACAAGGATGCAGAATTGTATACCTTCTCCTTGTAAGCTATGTGTGCCAAATTGTTTAACACCAATAGAGCCCGTACTGAAACTAAAGTTAAGGTACCTTTCCCCCACCTTAAAGCCAATGAAAAGGAATGAAAATCACTACTCCTCTCTATGTTCACACACAAAAAAAAGCTATATGGTAAAGGGGATGTGCTAGCAACAACAAAATCTGTCCAATAAACCTAGGGCATTCGGTTTTGGTTCTTAGCAAAGAGAATGATGTCTCTTTCTTTAAGACATAACTTGTTTTGGAGGCTTTATAATGAAAGAAGAAAGGGTTTTGGTTCTCTTTTTCTTTCTCAAAGTCGACTAGACCTATAGGAGAAGAGAAGAGAAAGTTGTGTTGGAAGAGGTTACGGTTTTACACACTCTTTGGCAGCCGAATTTTGCTTCAATAAAAACCCTAAAGTTCTCCCATAGAATCAGCATTCTTAGGCACTTAAAACACCATAATATCTTCTGAAAATTAATCACAAAAACCATTCAAAAAACATTTAAATGTAGTGTCTTAGTTTGACCAAACTAGTTTAGGTTTTAAGAGTCCTTTTCCAACACAACCTCTTCCTTTCTTTTCTTCTTTTAATTTTTGATAATTAAACCAATGTCTAGGCCAAAATCCACATCCAATGTGGGCCTCATATGGTCCAAAATTATTTTATTCAATAAAATAAATGCCCTGGTAAAAAGACGATTTTACCCTTAACCTAGTTTTTGAATGTGTGCGATATTGTAGGTCTATTCAATGTTGGCAATGGGCCTTGGGCCCATAAATCATAGGCGGTATCTAGCAAGACACTATGATTACCTAAATTGAATAGATGTTAATTGGCATTAACAAGACCTAATGCAATCTTATATGATCTTTTGCCTCTTGATATCCTGATTCGCATAAGGCATTTACTTAGTCATCCTTATTTATTGCTGAATCATTTTCTTGATTATCTGGTAAGATTGATTATGTCAAATAAATTATGTCTTCTTATCATTTCATTTGGGTGTGACCACGCACTACTCAATCTCTACCAATCAAGTGGTCGATGATATCTTCTCTCTTTACGAGAGGGGCAATCCCATCACTTCACTCATGTTTCTTTGCGAGACTCTCCGCATACCCAATCATGCTCATACTTGTCAACCAGTTACGACCATGTTAGGCGTATGCCAAAGTATATGACAAATCACCAAAAATCCTATAGTGATTTTAGGTTTGAGGATTCAAATATAAGCATTGCATGAGAATGATTCGCCACAATGCAGTATTCTCATTAGCAGATCGAATGCAGATACCTTGTTCCAAACTTTGTATCTATGAACTCTGATAGATGTTTCCTATCCATGACCCGTAGAACATGATCATCGCATAGAGCTCATACTAGTCTTAGTTTATTTCCACTCTCGTGGTTATAATCAACTAGGGATGTTTAAAATGAAATTCTTTATCACTTCCAAGTTCTACTATCAAGGTCCTCAACCTTGA
>CAODLS011278422.1:0-12565 GCA_948243855.1 Flueggea neowawraea | reverse complement strand
ATGTATACGTATATATATGCTTATATCTGCATGTGATATTTTTGAACGTTTTCAAACAGTTTTTCGTAAGGCCTAAAGCCGCTCTGAAATGTCGTTTCCTCACTAAGGGATCTTACCCCTTTCTTTTTGTGTTTTCTCCTGTATTCTTAATTGCAGGTGATTTTGGTTGATTGGGGGTTTTCAGCATTCAATACCTGGTGAGTCATTTTATTAGTTTCAGTTAGTGCCCTTTTGTTCGGGTCCCATTTGTATAATTTGTTAGATGCTCCACACCGTATTCCTGTGGGATTTGTTTTGTTTTTTGTTAATGTTTTAGACATTTCAAATACTTTAATTTGAAATTATTTCCGCAATTTATATTATACATGTTTTGTTAATAATACATAAAGATTAAATCTTTATTTGTTGTTCATATTTCTTTAAATATGATTATTGAGTAAATGTTCTGTTCTCTGATACTTGTGCAGGATGAGCTGGACTCTCATAGACGGTTCACCTCGTACGCCGGTCATGGTCCCAGGAATGGGTCGTGACAACAAAGCATTATTAAATCTCGTAATTAAAGTTATTGTTGGTATTCTCCTATAAATATAATAGGTAAATAAGATTTTTAAAACTTTTGAATCGATAGGATCTAAAAAAATAGTATTTTATTAGAAACCTAACAAAAATTTAAAAAAAAATTCATGTTAAATTAGATAAATCCAATTTATCAAATAAGTAGAATTAAATCAATCTGATAACAGTTTTAGAACATTTTTTTATTTTTTAGTGAGATAATCTAATATTATCTTTTTTATTTTTATATGATGTAAAAATTATATATTATCCTGAAAAATTATAAATGATGATTACTTTGTTATCTTTTTAATATTACTTTTTTAATATTATCTTTTTTTTTTTAATTTTTATATGATGTAAAAATTATATATTATTCTGAAAAACAAGTGTAAATTCAATAAAATTACAATTTTTCTTTATCTAATTTAACTTAACTAAATCTGACCCAAAAATTATATTCCGAGACCACATGGCATTATTAAATCTCATAATTAAAGTTATTGTTGGTATTCTCCTATAAATATAATAGGTAAATAAGACTTTTAAAACTCTTGAAATCGATAGGATCTAAAAAATAGTATGTTGCTATCAACCTGACAAAAATTAAAGAAACTTTGTGGTAAATTATATAAATCAATTTATCAAATAATTAGAATTGAATTAATCTGTTTTAGACCCTTTTCTATTTTTAGTGAGATAATCTAATATTACTTTTAAAATTTTATGATATACAAATATTGAAATAATTCCAACAAAATATAAACTCTAAAGAAATAATGATTAACATTAAAGATGATTATAAACAATACTAAAATGATTATAAACTTAAAGAAATAACAATTTTTAAAATTTAAACTCAAATTAATACAAAGCCTATTTTGTTTTAAAAGTTACCTTCAAATTTATGAAAATTATGGTAATTATCAGAAATGGTAAAACATAATTTGTTATTAAGTGTTGAGCATAAATGAAAAATATAATAAAATAAATATTAAATTTAAATTAAGATAATAACAAATTTGATAGCGACTGCTTTTTATGCATCTTTATTCTGATATAAGTGTTTTTATATTTTGATGACAAATTTGATAATAGAAAACTATGTATCATAATTTGTATCTGGAGGCCTTAAAATCTGATTCGCGAACCAAAACTGTCGCTGCATTTCCAAGAATAAAATCAATTGTTCCATAAATCTTGCAATCTCTATAGAATGTCTTCCCTCATTGACGTAAAGTGTGTCTTGGTATCCAACAAATTTGTAGCGATAAAATGCAGTCTCGACGTTGCTTCGTAGGACAACAACTTGCTTTCTTTCTGCTCCAGCTATGTTCTCAATTATCAAATCTCGAGCCATAAAACCAACTCCATCTATGGCTGATAATTAAAGAAACATAAATGTTAGATTTCAGTCTATCTTATCAAGTATTGAGCATGGCAATCATGAGTTTTGCTACTATTCAAAAGAAAAGTTTACATCTGCTGTTGCAGTTTTATATATGTGACAACGAAATAAAAATATACAGATAATTGTAGAGTTTTGTTCATATAATAAACTAACAAAGAGATAATTAAACGTACATCAGAAACAAACAAAAAGAAGTGTCGATAGTCTTCTAAATTGATCTCATATGTGGTTATTAAGATGAAAGTTATGTTCTCTTATTAACAACTTGTGCAGATATAAAGAGATCGTCATTATCATTTGTTAAATGCTTGAATGTTTCATTTGATCAAAGCAATAGTAGTAATTCTCACCTACTGTTGCCGTAATATATGTCTTGATGCATTCTCCATCGGTGCTTTTGTTTTCAGAGATGATTGTTCAATCAATTCCATATCTGATTAAAGTGATGTTGGTCTTTTTCTTGCCAACTATAACATATTCAATGCAATTTTCTGTCTTTATTTTGATATTGAATTTTTTTGAACACAGCACCGGTACAACAACGATGAGATCTGAAGTTCTTGTGAAATTTTCAGTGCTATCCTCTGCTATTGTGAGATCAATATGCAATGATCCGCTGACGGTCCAAATGAGATATTGCCATCTCCATTGATGTCGAAGTTCTTGAAAACTTAATCTTGTATAAATAATGTGATACGATTTTATTTGAAATAAGATAAAATAGAATAAAATTAATAAAAAAAACTAAATATAGATGATGATGATTTTTTTCAAAATTAATTTTTTTTAAAATAATTACAGATTGTTAGATTTTTTTTTCAAAATAGATAAAATTTATATTTTTTGTCAAGATAATTATAAATTATTTTAAAAAATAATATGTTTATAATTATTAAAAAGCAAATAATGGTATATTTGTAATTATAAAAAAAATAAAGATATAATAGTCTAAAAAAAATTTCTCCACATTCATACATTTGTATATGTTATGATGATAATATTGATATTGATATTTTACTGTTATGAAAATTTTTTAACCCAAAATTAAATTTAGAGAAATTAATTTTTTGATCGTTCAAGATTTGTCTTAATTAGTAAGTTAGGACTCATGTTTTTTAAATTAACGAGTTAGTCATTCACTGTTTTTTAACTGACGAAAGTAAATATTTACAAAAATTTGTCCCTTCAATTTCAAAACTATGACCATTCCTAACAAATTTTCTCTCTTTACCTCTAAGATTCCACTACTCTCTATTTCTCTCTCATCAAATTCGGCGATTTCTCGTTGGACCATCTAACATGGCGACACCGTTCTCCTTCTTCCATCTGTGGATCGTTAGACGCGGCAGTGGGACGACACTCTTGAAAAGCTTCAAAGCGTGATGGACGACGTCGACGCCGACAAAGAGGGGTACATAAACCTGGACAAGTTTGCCAACGAGATGCGTTCGATCTGTACGATCTGAACTGCGACGGGCTGTTTTCGAAGGCGGAGCTTCAGCAGTGCTTAATAGGCTAAGAATGAAGTGCTCGGTGGAGGAAATGATTGGGTTTGGAAGCTGTTTTGGGATTTAATTTTTGAAGAGCAAATTGTTGATTGGGTTTAGATCTGGGTTTTCTGGGTTTATTGAAGTGTTTCTCGGTGCCATAGCTCAACTCCATGACTCAATCGTCTTTTTTAGTGCCCTTTGAGTGGAGTTTTCGAGACATGAGTATGATTCTACATTTGTATCATCATGTATATTCTACTTGCACTCATTTTCACCTGTTACCCTGTATTCTTCAAGTATTAGATGATTTTTTTCACTAGCCTTTTTCGGACCATGACCGACATACGAAGCGAACCGTCTAAGAAAACGCACACCATCTCGTACATGTCTCGGAGAATATAAATTTTATTCAAATTTTTATTATTAGTCGGCTTATTAATCATATTTAAACAATTTATGATAATAAATTATAATAACAATATCAAAATATGAAATACGTAATTATAAGTAAAATTTGTTAATCATTATACTATCAAATATAACACCATAATCCACTACCCAATGTAGAGCATTTAACATAACATAATATTAGACTCGAATAATAAAACACTCATTGTTGAAAAAGACGTCTCATAAAAGGTCGAAGAGATTTGTTGAAACAACCACCGAATATCTTGAAAGATAAAAATAAAAATAAACAAAAAAAGAAAAAGAAAATGGGATGAAAACCCAGTGAGAGACATCAATTCTAAAATGTCTCAGGCACCTCACATAAACTGTTTTGAAAATATTTAGAAAACTATTGCATACACATATATAAGGTTACATATCATACATATACACCTATATACATACTAACATAGTTTGAAAATATTTCGCAACCAAAACAAACAACATGCAATGAAGCAAATTCTATAATAGGCAGAGGAGCAGACATCGCATGCAATGTGTTGTCATAATAACTCATATTACCAGACTATATACATAATTCTATATACATTTATTTTATTATCTATCCAGAATCATACGGATTGGATGATCACTCATACATCTGTACTATATTGATATTGTGCTGGCAAAATCAGATCTTTAACAGGGAATCAGTAACCTCAAGAGTTCCAACAATACCTAACTCAGGACGGTCGAACAACTGACAGTCTTAGAGGCCCTAAACAATACCCGATACTCTAAGGGTCTCAAACCTATAACAGACAGACAAAACCAATCAGATGATATATCTGTGAGCATTGCAGTCCCTGGACTCCAGCAGGATAATACACCGCCAGTCTACAATATAATATACTACAGAGAAATGAGCAATAACACAAACTCAAAAGACTTATTAAATTTACACACACACACAAATATATATTAGATTATGATAATCTAATATATATCTGTGTGTGTGTGTAAATTTAATATACAACATAATCTAATAGTGCAAATTATATAATATGCTTTCTCAATTTAGCCATTCACTATCAGACACAATATCGAATATTCGATAGACTAGGGTAATCAGACAGGGTATGTATTAAAATAATACTATAGACATGGGTACTAATAATAATATCAAGAATATTAATACTAATAAAATAAAATAATCAATTAATTAAGTAATTAATATCAAAAGTTGTATTCATTTATTTTTATCAACACACTATTTATTACCAAATATATAAACATATATCAGTATATAGAATAGATAGTCGGCCAGATAAGAAATTAATATATATATATATATAGCATACTTCAGAAAACCGAGTATTGATTATTAAATTAGCACATAATCATATTTTAGATAGGTCGATCTGTTAGTTAGTCCAAATTTTAGATAATGGCTAGACACAACAAAAACGATAAAACTTTGGGAGACCCAGCCTATGTGTCTAGAGAAAGTATCTCACTCACCTGGATGTCGAGCCAGAGAAGTTGATCACGGGCTACCAAACGATGGTCGATCACCACGGGAGTCAGACAGAGCTGAAAAGAGACACATAGCAGAATCAGACAGAATTGAAAACAACGATGATATCGAACTCAAATATGGTACTGTGGCGGAAACAGAATGCAAGATTATGCAAATGCAAACTCGGACCCTCGTACAGCGCCCAAAAACCCATTTCAAACGAGAGTCCAACATTCTAGTCGAAAATCTAACCTCGACATAAAATTACACTTCAATCCCCAGAATATTCCAATTTATAATTTAATCCCTAGCACTCCAAAATCATTAATAAATCGTTAAATTCCTCCAATTATAATTTGGTCATCCAATGACCAATTACTCAAATAGTCCATACTTCTGAATCAACACATAAAAATCAAATTCAAACACCTACATAGACTCTAATCAACCTCAAGAACTTAAATGTACACTCGGTTACTTAAAAACAACTCAAAATTGCCCAAACATTCATCAAATTCGTAGCTAACCCTAGCCTAACTAAAAAACTCATCAAATCCTTTGATTCAAAACTTGAATCATGTTATCTAAGTCCCATCTAACTTAATTTAACATTACCAAGCATCCATTTTGTCACGACCCATTGGCGGAACCATGACCGGTGTACGAGGTGAACTGTTTATGGAAGTCTGGCCCATCCCACACAAACCTCCATAGTACAGAACTTCTACCCAAATATCATATTTAAAGAAATATAAAAAAGAAATAAAAGTATAATCTTTGTTTATTATAACAAAACATATATAATATTAAGTGCGAAAATTATTTCAAATTAAAACATTTGAAATGTCGAAAACATTAACAGAAACAAAAACACCTCCCACAGGAACCCAGTGTGGAGTACCTAACAATTCATACAAACGAGGCCCGATCAAAAGGGCACTGACCTCAACATCAGAGTACCTCACTGAGCATCAAATGCCAAAGATTTTAGTCCTTAAGAATCACCTGTATGATGATAATAAACAGGGACAAAACAAATAAAGGGGTCAAATCCAGTGAGTGAGGGACAATACTCTAGATTGCCTAATATGTGTCTTACAAAGACTGGTTTGAAAACCATTCAAAAATACACATGCAGATATAATCCACATATACACATATATATATACACGCTACATACGTAATAGCGATTCAAAACCATTTCTAAATCGTTTGCATCCAAAGCAAACAACATGCATGAAATCCTTCTGGAACTAAACCAGAATCTTTCAAAAATCTTTTCAAACCTTATTAAAGTTGCCCTGCTTTCAAACCAAAAAAAAAACCTTTCAAAAAATGTTTTATCAAAAACTACTTATCAAATTTCAAAACCCTTTCTAGCGTTGCTAAAAATTTCAGAGTTCAAAACTTTGCCACGTATGCATTATTATCCAGAATATCTTTAAAATAACTAAAGCTCAAATGCTTTAAAACCCAAGTGAGATTCTTTCGAAAACCTTTTGCCTTATCAAAGGTTTCAAACAAAACAACTTTAATGATCCAAAACTTCCGAAATCCTTTTGAAAGTTATTACCAATTGTTTCAAAAACGAAACTCAAAACCCTTGTAATTTTTCTCAAAATCTCATAATCAAAACTTTGTCTTGTAGGCATCATAATACTAATAGCATTATTTAAAAATCATATCTTATCGGTGTATATTTTCCTATACTCAACCTGCAGATGTGAGATTTGCCTAAACTCAACTCATGAGGTTTGCCCCCACCATCGTCATTAGTTAAGGTTTGCCCCACCACCGTTAAAAAATCAAAATGTATTCCACAAATACCAGAGTAAAAAACATATATCACGGATAAGGGACCATAAACATAGTGTGGTGAGATCTGGGTCACTCAACCACAATATTATGATTGGGGTCATGCCACCAATCCATAATCTAATCATATGCCCTCGTCAGAACTACATAGCTACCAACTACCCTGATAGCTGGGTTTAACATGCATTGGTATACTAAAGGCTACGCACCCCGTAGCATAGGCGTCCCATCTTTAAAACGTATACATAGTATATTTAAATCTAAAACATAACGGTCATGTGACCGAGCATATCAAAACAAATCAGATATATACGATATAACGTATATATATCATCTTCCAAATCAACTCCATAATCCAAATTTATATATATATATATATTGGAAAACCGAATCTTTATTTTCGAAAAGATATTTGAAAATCCCAACAAATATTGTTTATCGAAACACGTGTCACATTTCTCAAATCGAGTTCATAGAACAAATGTTCAAGTCAAAATCAAATCAGAGAGTATTAAATATAGAGTTAGAATACCCATTTCAAAATCGTAATATTCCAAAACACTGCATGCACTCAGCATCAAAATCAGTGGAAAACATATATACAAATATATATGTAATTTTCCCAAAAACAAAGAGGTGAATACTTATTCACATAATCCAAATTATTTACTTTAACCAATCCTTAGATTAGTCCAATCTACATGCTATGGTGATAGCACAACAAAAATAAATATACGTTAAAGAGACACAACTTATGTGTCTGAAGCTGACATCCACTCACTTGGATGTCGAGCTTCCAAACTCCGTAACACTGACCGTCGATCGATGGCTGGTCACCTAAAAAACTGAGCTAAGCTGAAAAAAAATATTTATAACCATGTCAAAATCGATGACTGTGGCAATACAAAACATACATGAAATGCAAATGCAGATTCAAACTCCAACGACGTCAGAAATCCTATTTCGACAGAAGATCTAGCACTCCCGACCCAAGAATCAAAGTCCATGTAAAATTAATCCTCAAACTATTTGAATTTACCAAATACAAAAATATCACAATTTGGTCCCTCTGAACTACTACTTACTCGAGTTAATCAAAGGCTAACTCGAGTTATCTGGGGTCTGGTTTACTCGAGTTAGCCAAATATAACTCGAGTAAATCATGTCATGTTTTACTCTAGTTACTCAAAACTTAACTCGAGTAAATCTGTGCCTATCTTACTCGAGTTACTGAACATTTAACTCGAGTAAGTCACTTACCTAGATTGTCTAGTCCGACCAAATACTCAAATCAACAGATAAAAATCCCTCTCAATCACATATATTAACTCTAATCATCCTCCTGAACATGAATTTATACTCCAATCTACCACAACAACACAAAACTCACCAAATCATCCTAAACCCGAATTAAACCTAAAACCTAATATACATGATCATACATAAAACGTGAGGAAAGAAAGGATTAGAAACTCAATCTTATCTCAAGAAATCCAAAGGAATTGTTAAGGAACCACTTGAGAGAGATTGGAAGCATCTGAGAGGAGTGGTTTGGAAAAAATAACATATTTCGGTCGGTTTGGGTCTTTAAAGACGAAGAACACCGATACAATGATAACTCGAGTTACACAATGATTAACTCGAGTTATATGGACCTCGTCTAACTCGAGTTATAATCCTGAATAACTCGAGTTGTATAGGGATCACACAACTCGAGTTACAGCTTACACTAACTCGAGTTGTCCACTATTCAGACTCGTTATTCTCAAGGTTCTACAACATCAACCCTACATATTCATCAGCTTAATCAACTATCAATCTAAACTCCAAACTCGAAATGAGGATGAACATCTACGATCATCGATCGAAACTTCAATCGTTATAAGTAATATAGCTGAAACAGGCAGGATATTACACATTTCATCAGAATCATCCAAATATTTAAACCCATTTCAAATTCGGCCTGAAAAGAAATTCTAAGATTAAATACATAAAATGATGAAAGAATGGTAAATGAAACATCAACCTACCTCTAGAGATGGAATGGAAGCAATGGGAGAGAGATTCAGGCAAGTTTGATAGAGATTTGAGTGAAGAGAGTGAGAAAAATGACGGAGGAGTAGGGTTTTGGGTTTATAAAGATTGACGGATCAAAACGATGCGTTTTGATGTTTCTAAAGGCTCACATACGTCACTTAACATCTCACGTATGTTACTTGGCCCTCACGTATGTTACCTAGCATCTCACATACGTTATCGGAGTAAAAAATGCATCCAGAAGTATCAGACCTGACCTCACGTACGTCACACAACCAAATTTTCAATCAACACCTTAAACATCAAAGTGTCAGATCAAAATCGAACATATCAAATTGAGACTGAAAAGGAAGCTACAGATAACCTAATCAGAACAGACGGGGTATTACAATTTTTGCATTCAATTTGGATTTTACATGGTGAATGCTAGTTTAGAAATTCTAACCATCCAAGTTATTATTTGTTCTCTTTGATCTCTCAAAAGGGAAAATTATCCGAAAGTAATAGAAGCTCTCTTTAAGTGGTCTACTTTGTCTGATCGAGTTTTCTTGAAAATTTCAGAGACAAATTAAGCTTCAAGATCGAGTTTTTTTGCTAAAGAAAAATTATAATATCATCTGCCTTCACTAGTGATTCATAGTCGCAGTTTAAGTGTATTACATTTTGGCTAGAGTCTAATTGCGAAGATTATCTAAATGTCGATGGTGGTAAGATTTCCTGGAAAAAAAGTCTTTAAATAACCTTGTTCGAAAGCTTTTGCACTGTGATGTAGTTTATGAATTGGGTTTATTGTTCTGGTCTTTGATTCTTATTTGATTCCTACAAGTTGGACAACAGGTTCTTTTTGCACTGGACATTGAGAAGTTGAGATTAAATCCCAAATTTGTATTGCATTTTGGCATTCAATCTTTTATGTTTGCAGCAGTCATTCAATCTTCTATGTTTGCAGCAGTGGATTTTGTTCTGGACATTGAGAAATGTAGAAGAAAGGAAAAAGAAAGAAAAAATTAGGGTTTATGATAAAATAGAGAATGAGGGGCAATTTTGTCTTTAAATTTAATTTTAAATGAATGACTCGACACGTCAGCACTTTACTAACAGTTCACTAACGGACCACTGACATAAGAACTTAAATACAATCCGGTTTTAAACTTCAAAGATGTGTATGAAACATTTTAAAAACATGAGTCCGGAATCTAGAAACTATTCTCCCTTAAATTTACAGTAGGACGATTTGTTACCTTTTAACCCACAAAAACGCAGGTTTATTGTTACCTTGTGGGGAAAAAGAGAGAATCAATTATATCATACTTATCACTTATCAGCCAGGACAGAATCACTAAACAAGTCTGCTGATTTTTGATCTATTAACTTCAGAACCATACGGTATTTTGAGAACAGCTACATGATATTACGGGTGGCAACACCCATAGAAAAAAAAAACTCATTCACAAAGTTTCTGATTAATTAACGAAGTTTCATCAACATGAGATGTCACCATAAAGCCTGAATCATCACTTCAGCACCAATTCCGGTGAAGAAAGCATTCAGATTATAATATATATCAGTTCATGTATAACCCTAGTCTTAGCTATGCACTGACAAAGAGAATGACAGAGAAGTAGCAAAGTAGCAGTTGGACTGATCCCAGTAACCATTTATGAAAGAATGATCGAACACAATTCCAGGAGCCTTAAAAGATCCTAAATCACAGCAATTTAAGCTAATAAAACACAAAATGTACAGTATAAAAGGATCCACATGTCTGGAGAGGGGAAAAAAATGAATACTGGAGTAAGTTTACATGCCTAAATTTATGTAATCTGGGAAATAATCCTTTAAATTCGCCCCCTGATCTCTTCCTGATTAAAAAGAAGAAAGCGAAGAAAGCAACAATCACAAAACGTTAAAAACTTGGAAGAAGACCCAATTGACTTGCGTTGACTTGACCTTGATCCCAATTGGTTGTTCAACATTCCTACTTCTCATCCACACTCAGATCAAGTCAGTAATAATTGCGAATATGAAATCAGTTTAAGCCCTACCCAGTGTTTTGGAGAAGCCACTCATTGCACTTCCATGGCATATACTATATGAAACAGACCATATCCACCAAGTCAAAATAGCCTTAATACTTTAATGATCAAGATTTGCAAATAGATTGGCCTTCATTAGCATCAAATCTCATAATGGGAACCTTTAAAATGTGTAGGTTAATGACGCGACGTTTTCGGTTTTTGTACACCTTTGCCAAACCATTTAACCCTGCAATGATGTACTTTGACAATGTGGAATTTCTCTGATGAGATTTAGTTGCTCAATATTCTTAATCTTCTGTGGTTGAATGGTACGATTGTGGCATTTGTTTTCTTCTTTCGTTTTGTATATTCAAACAAAATACCAATTATCTACTAAATCTATTAAAATTTATGCAATTTACCTCAAATAAACACGTACGGTGTGAATTTCGGGGTTGCTTGTACAGTGGCGTGCTTCTGATGTGGCTACTACTACTCATTAATGTGAATGGCAGCAAAAGAGCAAAAAAGCCCGGATCCCCTTCTTCTGCTTCAATGCTTATCGGATCCCTACTGCTACTCGACGTCATCAGATAAATTTTTTATTACACATTCACCAAAGGATGAATCAAATAACTGTGTCTGGTTTTGGTAGATTGGAGATGTCTTTGTATAGGTTAGTCGGAATGGAAGAATTAATATTAGTGTGATAGAAGCTTTGAGGTGTTATTGATCATTCTACGACTATTTTAAACTTGCAACCAAGGCATTTATTCTGCTGCAATATCCGATGGTCCGAGTAGAATCAAGTTATTTTTCTACTCAAGCCTGACTACGAAAATTGCTCTGATAATCTATCACTAATCTTAAATGTATATACATACAAACAAAATATTATACAATTGATGCCAAATTAGTGTCATCATCGCTATCTGATAATCTTTTGCTGTTAGAGTTCCTGAGGGGGAAGTGTCAGCAGCATGAGTTGCCATGGTTTTCACTCCATAAACAAGTGGCTTGCCACTTCGACGCAGGACTTGCACAACTTCTCTCATGGATGGTCTCTCATTCGGGAAAGGTACAGTACACCAGAGTCCAAGCTTGAAAACACAGCTCATTTCATCCAAGTGACATGGTTCCAGAACCTCCTTGTCCAAAGCATCTGCTATAGGGTTTCCTACTCTCATGTGACGCCATGCCCACTCTGCAAGGCCGGAATTCTCGTCGCCATAGTTGGCTTCCTTTCCTGTTGTCAGTTCTAACAGGACGACTCCAAAGCTGTATACATCAATCTTCTCATTCACTTTTGGTGTCCTGGCATACTCTG
>CAODLS011278264.1:0-21614 GCA_948243855.1 Flueggea neowawraea | reverse complement strand
AATTTTGGTATCGTTGTCTCCACTCCGTGACTTGCATATTTTTCTTCGACTCCGCCCCATATCAAGCCGGGGTATGAAAATCATCTCTCATCCCCACCCTGTTGAAACTCTAACTTCTCGACCCCCGTCCCGCCCATGCCTCGTTAAATTATTATTATTTTCTTGGTCTAATTTGTATTTTATTATAATTCAAAAAATAACACAAATAATTTATATAAATTATATATATATATATATTATATATTTAACAAGTTTATAATAAAATATATATATGTGTGCGCATGTTGGGCCAAGTATATTAAATATTGATCCCATCTCATCCCTAATAATTTTAATTTCAGGCTATTCCGAGATTCACCCCGTTTTCATGTCAAACGTTGAAAAATCCGTCCCGTTCAAATCGGATCGACTAGGTACCCCTAGGTTCGGAATATTTTGCTATCCCTAGCTATAACTGTTTGACACCGCCAAGACAGTTCAAGATTCTGACACTGTCAAAAAGCAAAATGCAAACTCCATTTTCTGGGTCATTTTCAGCAGCTGCTGGGCGTAGCTGGGAAATCAGGGCCTACCAACAACAAGTCAGCGCTCTCATAAGCTTAAACTCCACCGCTCTTGGTCTACAGCTCTCTGATAAACCTTTTGCTCATCCAGTTTCCAGTGATAGTTCCAGCGTCCAGCGGACACAAATTCCTTACTTATACGTCAATCTTGACAGCAAAAGCCGGTCCACAAAATACTAATATATCCTCCACTTTATCCTACCATGCGAAGCATTAACTCAAGAAACAGTCAACCGTCTACATGGACTTGACATACCCCTCAACTTTGAAACACATTCACTCGTCGGCATTTAGATTCATCACGAGCAAATGCAACTCATGCGAGAGAACAGAAAGTGAACTCCATTAACGAGAGAACCTTAAAACACTGAATTATTACTAACAGTCCAAAACCGCAAACATCGAACCAAAACCTCCAAATTATTCAATAGTAACATCTGACAAGTCCCAAACCAGCAGAAACAAGACAAGGCCTTACATCGAATTTTCCGCACACAAACAAGACGGCGGCGGCAGCGGATCAGGCTTTTTCCTAGTCTGTTTTGGGTATGGATCCTGCAAGATTTAGAGATTGTTAATTAGGATCGCCAACAAGTAACAGCTTTTCGTGTCTATTCAAAACGTAGGGTTTAGGTAATGGAAATTAGGATTTACGCACGTCGACGAAGAGGAGGTGGATAACAACGACTGTGCCGACGATTCCGGCCAAGATGGTGGGCGGTCCATTCAACAGGCTCCACTTCCGATGTATCATCTTTGTCTCTCTTCGAAAACTTCTGGGCCCTTCTCTCTGCAATCAAGCAATGATGGTGTGCTCACCGCTATGAGCCGTACCAGCAACCTTTTGGTTCGGTTGTCGAAACTGGAACGTAACTTTGATTTGCTATTGTTTGTGCTGGGTTTGGGAGCTTGTTTCGAGATCGACCCATGAGTGCAGACCGATCCGGTCTGCTTTGGGTTACTGCTAGATGGGTTTCCTGAGTAGATGGATAATATTGGGCCTGAAGGTTCGGACAGGGCTGCAATGATAAATCTGATCATGGCCCTACTAGTGCCACAAAATAGCCTTTCATTCGGATAAATGGGGAAAATGCCATGTGTATACACCTTTTAGAAACTATTTGCAACAAATCAGCACTCCAAAACAGCCACTTTCAACTATGTAGTTTGCAATTTTATTCGCAAATGTGTGTACCGGCAACTTGCAGATTCAAGCTCCCACAATTAAGGAGGGTAAAACAATTGGTACACTAAATATCAAGCACATCCCTAAAAATTTGGAGACAAAAAGGGAAATATTTAACTAATTAAATACAAATATTTAAAAAATCTGCTCCACAAAATTAGGAAACATAAAAAATCATATATATATATATATATATATATATATAGTACCTGGTGGTATATATTTTTCGGATATAATAATTTTAATTTTATTTGTATTTTTTGAATTCGTCGTATTATTTTGATATATATATATAATTATAATTTTATTTGTTTTTTTTTGAATTTGTTGTATTATTTCATAGATATTGATTTATTATTTATGGGACATTATTTTTGACTATGTATATATAATATACCACAAATAATACTGCAAGTTTTTATTGATTAATTGTTATATATGTACCATTAATAATAATGCTAGAAAATTAAGTTATTAAACCATTTTTTTATTAATGTCTCTCTCTCAATATTTTACATGCACTCATATTCATATGGTTGAAAATACCAACTCAAAATACTTTGAATATCCTCTGAAAACAAAAAAAAAAGTTCTTTGAAGTTACACATAGTTTCAGTACCATATGCACACTTATATTTATGTTTGTTCACAATAACTATTTGATATTATATGAATATCCTTGGACAATATTCTTTGTCATTATACACAGTAGGTAATGTTCTTAAACAAATAGAATATGTGATTGCTGCCTATATATATATATATATATATATATATACATACTCTTATTTATTTCAGAAGACAATATTCCTACTTGTTTGAAAACATTAGCCATTATATAATGAAAAAGAACATTGTCCAAGAATATATTAACAAATACAAATATGAGTGTGCATATGAAACTGAAATAATGTGTATATTATTCTAAATTTAATTAGTATATATATATATATATATATAGTGGATATTATCAACCAAATAAATATATATATAAAATTGTAAAACTATATTACTTGGCTATTAATTTATAAATAATAGAGAAAATGTCAAAATTCACTACATAATAGACAAGACAATATTATTGTATAAATATGCTTGGACAATGTTCTTTGTAATAACACATAATGGGTGATATTCTGAAACGAATACAAATACACAAGTACTATATATATAATATATATATAAGATATAAATTGAAGTAATAATATAAATATCAAGTAAATATTACTCTAATAAACATTAATAGAAACTAAAACCACAGTTAAAATTGCTGAATTAAAAAAACTCAATAACGCTCCAATATATACCAACTTAAAATATACTTGCAACAATAAACAAATATTAAAATTACTGTTATTGTTAGATATACCGTGTATATTCCATTGTTATTTTTAAAATAAAAATATTTTTAATTTCTCCGGCAGCCAAACACCAATTGAAATAAATTAATCGTGAGACCAAACAACAATTGGAATAATTTAAGCTTGCAACCAAACATACCTAAAACTGTTAGCACCCTCGGCTTCTTCTTCTTCCTCGATCATTCCAAAAAGTAACAGCAAATTAAATCAATCACAAATTACAACACCCGCTAGCTTATGGTTTCACTTCACGGACACATCAATATTTACAAAAATGAAAACAGGCAAAGTAATTACTTTGAGATCGGCGACGGTGTCGGCGATAAAGACAATCACGGCCAAGTGAGTGTCGAGGCTAGTATCTAGGAATCAAAATTATTGGGCAGTTTGGTAATTAGAGAAAGAAGAAATGGGAAAGTTGGTTTTGGATTTGGAGCCACGCAGGGATCTCCCGGCGGCGTCTTCAGCAGAGTCGAAAATGCCAAGCCAAACATGGGTTTTCTTCCACGTTTTGGATTGCAAATTGGTGGTGGTTGTACCTGAAAAATCTCAACTAACCAGGATAGAAGGGTAAATTTCATTTTGAATTTTCCAATATTAAACGTGCAGATCATTATGACAGTTTTCAAAAAAAAAAAACACTTCTTTCTATTCTAAAAAGGCAGCACTTCTGTCTCTTTAAAACTTGTGTGTTTATTCTAGATATTAAAATTAAATTCTGTTTTCAAATGCAAATAGTTTTGTCAAGTTGTAATACTTTAGAAAATAGCGATTTTATTGTAATATATTTTTAAAAGGTTAACATGTCTTATTATTTATTTTTTCTACCTAATTGTGTAATATTTAAGATGTTAATATAATAAAAATAGGAATTGCTGTAAGAATGTCGGACATTGTTAGAAATATAAGTTTAGTGGCCTAAAGGGTTGTTGTTTTCTTTTTTCACAAGTCATTTTACTTAATACTCGAAATAAAAATTTAATTCTTAACTCTTTAACGCTGGACTTAAACTCTAATATGAATAGTTACGAGTACATTGATCAATTTTATTTCTTATACAAACAAAAATTTTCACTAACAAGGAAGAGTTTTCCCTTATTTTTTAACAAGATTCAACAATTGAAGGGGGACGTGGAATACGATAATTAAAAAACAAGTGAAAATTGTAATCAATGCTTACAAGTTAGATCCTAGGTGGAACTACGGTCCTTCCACTTAAGGGCAACCTCAGAAAGTGCCTTAGTAGACGACCCATCTTCCCCGAGAACTCTTGCAGCCGCTTCTTTCAATTCCTCCATTTTATTCTTCACTTTCTTTCCTTCTTCACCTTCCATTAGATCTCTCACAACACTTGCAATCTCTTCCCCTGGGATTAGCCCATTTTTACCGGCTTTTGGTCTCAAACCCACCTTTATATCCTCACTTAACAAAACAGCATTCATTTTTTGCTCAGCATAGAGGGGCCACACTATGAGTGGCACACCATTCACTACACTTTCAAGTGTAGAGTTCCAACCGCAATGTGTTAAAAATCCACCGGTCGAACCGTGACTCAGAACTTGAGCCTGAGGTGCCCAAGATGGAACCACTAGACCCTTCCCTTTGGTCCTGTCCAGGAACCCTTTTGGCAAGAAATCAAAAGGGTCCTTCTGGCTTTGAGCACTAAAATAAGTGGAGTTAGCTATGTCATTTGGGCTCCTCACAACCCACAAAAATCTCTGCTGGCTCATCTCCAACCCGTAAGCCAACTCAAAAATTTGATCGTAAGAGAGAGTCCCGCCACTCCCAAATGAAACAAATAAAACCGACCCTTGCGGCTGCTCATCAAGCCATCTCAAACACTCGTGACCGCTACTCGACCCCTCCATATTGACCAGCGGTCCGACCGGATAAACAGGTGGTTTCCCCGGTTCTTTCTTTTGTAAAGCCCCAATAGCTCCTGGTTCCAACTCCATGAAGCTATTCACCATTAACCCTTCTGCTTCTCTGAACCTCTTTGCATGATAAAGAGTCCACTTGTACGCATCGTTGGTCCTTTCTTGAACCGGATCGAGAAGTTCCTTCCCGTGGATTGGAATGCACCCGGGAATTCTCACATTTTCAACCTCCCTGTACTCGCAAGAAACCATCTCATCAAGCGTTGGCAAAAAAAGAAACAAAGAAAGCGCCATTGCTGTCGCCGGAAAATAAAGAAATGTGGACAGATTGAATTCTTTAGCGACGTCAAAAGCGTCAGTGCCAAAAAGATCAACCACTAGAGCAACCAGGCCAGTTAAAGACTTGAACAAGTCACGGAGGGAAGGGAGAGAGCGAAGAACAATGAGGGAAACTAAAGTCTCGACCCTCGTGTCGCCGCCTTCTGGGATGTCTGACGTGTCAACGGGAGGTAGGAAGACGCGGTTGATGGCGGCGGGGAGAGATTCAAAAACGGATTTCTGCGCCGTGGAGGGAGGAGAGTTGCTTGGGACAACGATGGTGATGGAAAAATTGTGTTGCAGGAAAAGACGCTTGGCTAGCTCCACCAGTGGGATGAGATGGCCCATGCCTGGTGTTGGCATCATTGCCACGTGATGGGTTCTTTGTGTCTGTTTTTTCTCTGCCATGGCTTACTGGTTTGGTCTCTGCGTATGTGTGAGGCAGAGTGAGATATCCTCATTTTAATATATTCTCTCCGTCCCTAACTGAGAATTAAAAATTAATAATTTTAATAATTAAATTTGTTTAATTTTATAAATTTTTTTATTTATATTTTTAAATAAATATGTTGCATTCGTAGCAATACAAGCGATGCACATGTTCGCACACTAATTATCCAATTTGATATACTTCAATTACTAGGCTTTATTCAGTTCAAAAAAAAAATTACTAGGGTTTATAATGTTATTTGCTAATGACCTAGGTGGTAGGTTGGTTTTTGTGCACGTGTCTAACAAGGACAACGACGAAATCAGACACGATCGATGTCATATTGAGCACAAATATGTCACGTGGTAGGTTGTTATGTGCACGTGTCTAATTATAGTGTGAACTTAATAATAATAAACGAAATAGGTTTGTACAAATTGCGAAACTCGGTACTTAAATAAGTCGATTTTAACACTCTAAAATTCGATCTAAAAAATTAGCAAACAAATTCTATAATAGCCTCGTTAATAGATTCGAATATTGACTAACTTGTATATTGTTTACTTGTTTACAAGCTCGACTAGAGAATTTTCGAGCGGAGCTCGTTAACAATTTAAGAGAGTCTAACTCAAGTTTTGTTTATGAGTATTTTAAATTTTATAATAAACCAAGCTCGAATGATATTTAAGGCTCGAGTCAAGTTCAAACTCTAAGTATTTTAGCGGAACCAATGTTGAGCATTTTAAAATTTAGTTTGACTCAATTACACCCTTATACTTATCGATGCAAGAGACTAATGAAGAGAGGGAGGGAACAACAAAATCAGAGGGGATTGATGTCACATTGAGCATTCGTTTGCAAATAAACGATATTATATATTTTTGTTTAAAGATGTAACTTAAAATATGTATTATCTTTTTCTATATTTTAATTGTTTAATTAATTGATTGACAATATAATTCTGCAATTTAATATTTAATCTATCGCAAACCAGCACTGTTAACAGGTGGTTCTCCAGAAAAATCCTCAGAAAGTAACGTAGAACATGAGTTCCGAGTTCTTTTCAACATTATTTACGTGTTCTTTCTTTACCAGAACATTATTTAAGTTTAATTAATTTGAATTTAAGTCAGTTACATTGCATAATGGACTTTCGTATTTTGAGGTCAATGCTTTGAAGCTCACACATGACATTTTGAATGTCAAGAATTAGGCTTGAAACAAATACACACCTAATCAGTTCTGTTCATTCAGCACACCCACTTTAAAAGTGAAATGTCATGATGTACCTCCTAGCCCAACAGAAAAGATAAGAGGTTTGTGTGGGGAGCGCCCGATTTAACTGATTACTGATAGCAGGGTTTTAAATGGTCAAAAAGATTAGAATAGGACGATTTTTTTTTTGAAAAAGAAAATATTATATGACAAATGTTGAAAACATCTTAAGTACTAATGTTTCCAAACAAGCTTTAAAGCAGAATTTTTAAAATTTAGTATTTTAAGTTTTTTTGGATAAAAAACCTAGTTCACTCGTAGGCTAACTAAATTAGGTTGATTCAACATATAAGTAACATCACTCTAAACCAATTTAACTAGATTTACTCTGCCGCAATTGATGGAATGCTGAATATTATTATCGAAAAAATAATTAGGAGTACAGATGGGATCAAGCACATGAATGTCACAGTACAAAATATAGTTTAACCTCCATGTAACCAATAGTGAGACGAAGGCTTCTTCTTTCTAACCAATGAGCCGCAAAATTAGTTTCTCTGCGAGTGTGAATAATAGAAATGTCCTCGCCTTGTTGGAAGAGAGACCAAATAAACCAAATCAATTTTTTTTGGTTACCTTAGCAGTGGGAAGGATATTAGCAAAATAGTAAGCTATCTCCAAGTCGATTGATAAGAATATTAATATTTTAATTTTAAATTATATTTTTGTGAAGGAAACAATTCGTTGTCATACTTTTGCAAATGAACTCGTCTTTTTTTCAGAAAGATTTTTTATTTGAAGTGTTTTCGATGAGATTTAAAATCCATTGTTTTTTAGGGCAAAATCCAGTTAGGCCAACAAATTTAATCACTTTGATTGGATAATACTTTCAATTATGAATCATAATTTGAAATTAAACCAATAAAGATAAAGGAGCAGGTGACAATGTTGAAGATGAGTGAGAGATTCATGTTATCATCATGATATCATCATTGCAATCCAAATAAATAATCTTCTTACTACTTTTCTCTTCATTTACCCGGACCGGACCCTTCTCAAAGGAAAGGTGTGCATCATTACGTCATATTCCACATCACATCGAAGACTGAAACACCATCTTCAATCTTTGTTAAAATATAATGTTTCTAGAACAATATTTAACCACAATATTGGAAAATCCAAAGTTGTGTTTATTGGACCAAATAAGAATTGTCAACATCACCCAATATGAAGTGCGTCGCACATATCTATTTATTTTACACAATTAACCTTGTTAAATTTTTAATTTTCGTTTGGTGCCCGTTTAGCATGTTTTCCAATCTGATAAGAACTTCTATTTTCTCTTATTTTATATTTTTCCATGTGAAGTTATAAGTTCTCTTTCGTTTGGACTTCTATTCATGTCTTCAATTAATGTCAATCTTAATCTGTAATTAAGTCTCTTTCAGTTTATGCAAGAAAATCTCTTATGAACGCATATAAAAGTTGTCGGATATAATGAAAAGTCCTCCAATACATTAAGTATCGTTTTCTTTCTAATTTAATTAGTAGAAGTAATAGGATGCAGTTTTAAATTTGAAACACAGACTGAAATTTTTTCCCAAAAATTATTAAATTTTCGTTCTAAACAAATTTTGCTTATAATAAAAATGTCATCCAACTGTTTCATAATCACTTAATATACACATATGTTGACTCTAACTTGTGGTTATATAAAGGATAAATACCTGTACAAACTCTACCTATTATTCAGAAATTAATCTTTAATTCAGTGTAATATATAAAAACAATTCATCCAAATAGACTAGAAATGCCTCAACCACCCATTTTTTCAGATATTGGAAGCCTGAATTATTTTGGAAAGTGAAAACACAGGAATAACATAATTTTCGTTGAATTGGGTATAGCAGCCATTTTTCTGGTCTAAAAAAGCCAGTTCATCCTCGAAACGAAACTTGCAGTCAGTCGTGGAGGGACACAAGTCTATGAAGTGCAAGCAGCTTATACTTGGTACAAAGATTGCTAACATAAGCCTTACGTTAGACCTGACATCATCACACACGAGTTACACAAAACACAAGTCCACATGACATCTCCATCTCCAATTTCGCCTTCATCTAGAAGCTCCCGTCACCTATTTTTCAACCCCCAATTTATCTTGGAAATACAAAAAAATAATTACGACAAACCAGTCATCCTCAAATAACTACACAACAACAGAGCCCCTACCAAATTAACTAACAAACAAAAGACACAGTCCGAAATGGATCTCCTCCTACACTTGCGCATTATATCTCCTCCTCTATATAAACCCACCACCACTTACCTCCTCAATCAATACCCCTTCCTAAATTTAAGAAACTCAGACATTAATGGCGGAACCTCAGACACCACACGTGTCAATTGTCCCCACGCCCGGGATGGGCCACCTTATCCCCCTGGTCGAGCTCGCCAAGCGCCTCGTCCACCACCACCACGTCTCCGTCACCTTTGTGGTCCCCATCACCGCTCCTCCCTCCAAGGCCCAGGTTTCCGTTCTGGAGTCTCTTCCTGCCTCCATCAGCCACGTGTTCCTCCCTCCTATCGACACGTCGGATGCCTCCCCCGACACCCGCATCGAGACCTTGATCTCTCTCTCCGTCTCTCGCTCCATTGGTTACCTCCGTGACGCCATCAAGTCTCTGGCAGCGAGGACTCGCCTCGTGGCTTTGGTCGCTGATCTATTTGGCACCGACGCTTTTGATGTTGCTAAAGAATTTAATATTTCTCCGTACATTTTTTATCCTTCTACCGCCACGGCGCTGTCTTTGTTTTTATATTTACCGACACTTGATGAAACGACGTCGTGTGAGTACAAAGAGCTCGAGGAAGTCAACATACCCGGGTGCATACCCATACCCGGGAAGGAGCTACTCGACCCTGTACAAGACCGGAAAAACGACTCCTATAAATGGGTTCTTCATCATTGTAAGAGGTATAGAGAAGCTGATGGGATAATGGTAAATAGCTTCATGGAGTTGGAAGGAGGAGCAATCAAGGCTTTACAACAGGAAGAACAGGGAAAACCACCGGTTTACCCGGTCGGACCACTAGTTAACATGGGCGGAACCGTTAACGGGTCGGACCCGTGCTTGAAGTGGCTGGACGAGCAGCCACATGGGTCGGTATTATTTGTTTCATTCGGAAGTGGTGGGACCCTTTCGTATGATCAAATAGTTGAATTGGCTCATGGGTTAGAGATGAGTGAGCAAAGATTCTTGTGGGTGGTGAGGAGCCCCAACGACGTGGCCAATTCCACTTATTTTAGTGCCCAAACCCAGAAGGACCCGTTCGATTTCTTGCCCAAAGGGTTCGTGGACCGAACCAAAGGGAGAGGTCTAGTGGTTCCAACATGGGCCCCTCAGGCTCAAGTACTAAGCCACCGGTCAACATCTGGGTTCCTGACCCACTGTGGGTGGAACTCCACACTTGAAAGTGTGGTGAATGGTGTGCCACTCATTGTGTGGCCACTCTTTGCCGAGCAAAAAATGAATGCGTTTATGTTAACCAAGGACATCAAGCTGGCTCTGAGACCAAAAGCCGGCGAAAATGGGCTGATCCCAAGAGAGGAGATTGCTAATGTTGTGAGGGGTTTAATGGAAGGTGAAGAAGGGAAGAAGGTTAGGAACAGAATGAAGGACCTAAAAGAAGCCGCTGCAAGAGTTCTTGGTGAAGATGGGTCTTCCACTAGGGCACTGTCTGAGGTTGCTCTCAGGTGGAGGAACAAAAGATGTACCTAGGATTCTAAGCTTAGTATAGGCTTTTTCATAATTCATATTTTTTGTGGTCGACTTTTATCCACCTTCAATCATTGAAACTTATTTGCATTTGTCTTTGTAGTTTAATGTCTATCTCCCACTAGCTAGCCTGAACTGAACCACATGATTGTACAGAACATTGTCTTTCAATTTTTGACTATTGTTTTTGTCTTCGTTCAATAAGAAAAAATTCCTATTGTTTAGCAGATAAACATGCTAATTATACCACATTTTGGCCCATTCAAAGGTTGGTCTGGAATTGTCAAAAAGGCCACACCTCTAATTAGTTTTTTTTTTCTTTTATAAAGAGCAGTTACTCACCTAAAAAATTAGAATATTAACAAATTTTTTTCTCAATCAAGGGCGAAATCGTATAGCAAAGCCTATCCATATCCAGTCATTGAAGTTTGTTATATTTTTTATTTAAGTTTTTCTGGTTTTAGAATTAGTTAAATTAGTTTATACAACTTAATTCTATTAATTAAATTAAATTAAATTCAATTTAAAACCATAATTAGAAATATCAAATTTAAGAAAATTCAATCACGTTGATTTGGTATATTTACCCTCAATAGTCCCTTGATACAAATCTTGCATCCGCCACTACTCTCAAAAAGTATATTTTCTGTTATTTAAACCTTTAATCTCATGACAGATAATTCTTCCCGTGTTAGTATAATAATTACTAAGCCAATAATTTGTTAATTATCTCTAACTAGTTTTAAATGTGTGTTTATCTATTTATGAAAATAGTCTTATTATTTGGTCTAGCAGCTATAAATGTAATACCATTACTTTCGTTTGGTTATATTTTTCATAAGTAGGTGAGAAATATATACTATTTCAATAAAGAAACACATCGAGTTCAAAAGACAAATATCTGGACACTGTGAATTAGACATTTTATTAATGTAATCATAATGACCTAACACTAAACCGATTAGGTTAGCTTGCTGACATTTAATAACAACCACATTTCGATAACTTCAATTTTGGTTGTTTTTCATAGCCAATAGAAAAACCCTTGTTTATATAAGTTTTTTATTTTTCATAACAAAGAAAGACAAAATAAACCACACAATAAGATTCGAGTTGAAAGTTCTACAAGATCTTCGCACTGTGACTGGCCACCTAATTAAAAATGACTTCAACTTACTATAGTGTTTACAAGTTCTAATCTACTTACATCATACAAAAAGAAAAGGGAAAAAGAAAAGGGAAAATTACATGTTTATAACAAAAAATTGCACTTATTAAAAATAACATGTCAAGTTTTTAAGTATTAAAACTGTTACTTTAAGTTATCGCACATTAAAAATGTAGTTTTTTTTTGAAAAATTCACGAGAAATTAACTTTTTTTGCGAGAAATTATTTTTTTTATAAATATTTTCAATGTAGATTGTGTTTTTAGGTTCACAATACAGTTTATATTTTCAAAAAAAGTCTAAATAATTTTTTTAATTATTTTGTTAAAAATTTCAACGAACAATGTTTTTTTGGTTTACAATAGTTCACGTGGTAGTTTTTTTGGTTCACACAATAAACGGTTCATAATGGTTCACACAATTCATATTTTTTGAAAAGTTTAAATGATTTTTTTAATTATTATTTTAGAAATTTTGAACGAACTTTATCCTCAAAAAATATTTTTTTAAGGTCAGTTTTAATGTTCACAATGGTTCACAAAATGGTATTTGTACATGGTTGTGAACAAGAAAACAATGTTTTTTTAAACAAAATGTTAAAATAAATTTTTGAAACAATGTTCACAACTGTTCACAATAATATATACAAGTTCATAAAAAACAACAATACATAAAAGAATAGTAAAATTCATAAAAAAAAATAGAACACAAGGGATTTAATTCCAATAACAAAACAAAATCTGCGATTAAAGCATTCTAAATATTTTTTTTTAAAAAGTAGGGACCAAACAATAATTTAACAGAAAAAACAAAGGTAGCAATTAGGGTTTTAACCCTAGGCTCCGCCCTAAGCACGCCGCCTCCCCAAGCTGCTCTACCAATTGCCGAACGTCGTCGATGTCACCTTCGATAGAAGACAAACTTGCCAGATCTCCGTCGGCGACCACTTTCCTCCGCAAGTGACAACCGACGACAAGGAGTGATAGCCGACGAAATTGAAGAGAGAGAGAAGAGGAAGGGCGACTAAGGTTTGGGAGGAGGAGAGAGAAAAGAGGTGGTAGGGTTTGAGAGAGGCGGTCGAATGAGAGAAAAGAGGATATGAAGGGCAACTAGGGTCTAAAAGGAGAAGAGAGAGAGAAAGAAAAAGAGGAAAGAAGAGAGTGAAACTGAAGAGAGAGAAAAAAAGTTGAGTAACAAAAAATTGAAATTAATATGAAAATTTATGTGACATGTTTAAAAGTTGTGTTTGAAGAGGTGGTATTTTTAATCTTGAAGTTTAAAATGTGTTATTCATATAATTACAAAACTTAAGATGTCAAAATAAAAAAATAGTAAATTAAATATGACATACTATGTAATTAGCACAAAATAAAAAAGTCTACAATTGCAAATCCGTATATGTTTATCATCGTGTATGATTCATTAATAAGAGATTATATATTTGTAAGTGTAGTTTGTGTGTGGGTGTGTAGAGAATTTGTCCCACATTAAAGAAATGAAGAGTTCAACATTTATTTAACTATTAATGTATTCTTAAACATTCAAATTGGGTTGAATAAGGAAGATTGAAATGGGCTTTAAAAAATATATTTAAAATCAAAGATGGGCACTTAGAGCATCTTGGGCATTTGAGAGAAAAAAAACTAAGCCCAAAATCGAGATTTAATTTTTTGCAGTTATTTTTTGGTCTTTGTTTTGTAAATATTTTCAGTTACGCCCCAAAAGATATGCCTTTTCAGATTTAACTGTTTATTCCAATCGGTTTCCAATTGTTTCTCGTCCTCTATTAAAAGAATGTTCTTAATAGAAGTCATTAATGCTTGCAAACATTTTTGGCTTGAACTGGAGTAATTCTAAAGGTGATTTGTGGATTCCCATTTGCAATTTCTAGTGGGGGCAAATAAACACCTTAAAGATAGTGTTTTTCACGCCTCAATGTTCTTCGATTGCCCTTTCATTTTTTCCTAACAATTTTAAGTTGTTTAATCTTTTCATCATGGAAAATCTAAATGATTCTGCCTTCAAAGTCATGAACTAAAGCTTCATGAAACTTGATCATTTTGATGGCACTAATTATACTTATTGGAAGGATAAGATGATGTTCTTCCTTACTGCTTTGAAGATTGCATATGTGTTGGATCCGAATCTGCCACAACTTCTAGCCACTTCTTTTGATGAAACCGAAGATGTCAAAAAGGAATGTACAAAGCGTTAAGAAGATGAATTGCCATGTCAAGGACACATTCTCAACGCTCTTTCAGATCATTTATATGACTTGTTCACTTCGATCCAATCCCTTGAAGAAATCTGGAATGCTTTGGAATTCGAGTACAATAGTGAAAAACAAAAGGCAGATAAGTTTCTAGGACTATAATTTTTCAAATTCACTGTGGTTGATCATATTTCTGTTTTGGATCAAGTGCATGAATTAAATATTTTAGTATCTAAATTGAAAGATTTGAAAGTTGATGTTGGTGAATGATTACAAGTAGGGGCTATAATTGCCAGGTCCTCAATCTTGGAATGGTTATGGGAAGAAGTTGTTGCATTCTTCTAAAAGTTTCACTTTGGAACAATTGCAAAAAATATCAGAATTGAAGAAGAAACAAGAATTCGAGATGGTAAAAGACTTGAAATAGAATCTGGTTCCAAAGTGAATTTTGTTGATGTAAAGAAGGTTGGGAATAAATTCGGGAATAAATCTGAAAATAAGAGAAAGAATGCTGAATCAAGTTCTAGCAATGATTCCAAGAAGAACAAGACTTTTTTTTTTATTGCAAGAGGAAAGGGCACTTCAAGAAGGAGTGCAGATTTTGGAAGAAAATGAAAAAAGATCATGCTAGTTCTAGTGGAAAAGTTAATGTTGCTGAAGAACAAGAGAAAGAGTTACAAATTCTTGTTGCCATGATTTCCGAAATGCAGATTTCAATGACCAAAGTGCATTTGGCTTCTGTCTCCAACGCCAATGATTGGTGTTATGATTATGGTGCAACTATTCATATATGCAATGATAAGAATTAATTAAAAAATTATGAAGTTAATGCTGAAGGACATAAAGTATTGATGGAAAATCAAAATGCTGTCAAAGTTCATGGAAAAGGAACCATCAAAATTCATTTTACTTCGGGAAAGAAGTTGACTTTAGTCAATGTTCTTCATGTACCAGAAATTAGGAAGAATTTAATTTCTGTAAATTTGCTTTGTAAGGGTGGATTCAAGACTGTTTTAGAATCTGACCAACTCATCCTATCAAAGAATGGGGTCTTTGTTGGGAAGGAATATGCTTGTGATAGAATGTTCAAACTTTCTATAAATTCTATTGTTGTTAATAATAATAAGAGTGTTTCTGTTTACATGATTGATTCATTTATTAATTTATGGCATTCACGCTTAGCACATGTTAATTTTAGGTCACTTAAGTTCATGGCTAAAAATGGTTACATATCATACGAAAATGACAACCATGACAAGTGTGAAATTTGCATTCAAGTTAAGATGAAAAAACTACCATTTCCTAAGTCTGAAAGAAATTCTGAAATTTTACAAATTGTTCATTCGGACATTTGTGAATTAAATGGTAATTTGACTAGAGGAGGAAATAGATATTTTTCCACATTCATTGATGATTACTCCAGGTATACCTATGTCTTTCTTATGAAGCATAAAGATGAAGTGTTTGAAAAATTTAAATTGTATAAATCAATTGTTGAAAATCAGAAGGAAAAGAAAATTAAAATACTTAGAATTGATAAAGGTAGAGAATATCTTCCCACATTTTTTAATTCTTTTTGTGAAGAACATGGAATAATGCATTAAAGAACATCACTTTACACTCCTCAGTAGAATGGATTGGCTGAGAGAAAGAATAGAACCTTTATGGATATGGTGAATGTTGAGTCAGCGATCACCCTTAGGGATTCGCTGTTGCGTATGGGCGCGACATCGGTGTTTGACAGCCCAGCCTTCCAAGGTGCACATATGCCTTGCGAAGCCCCTCAGACCCACCTGCAGCAGATAGAAGCGGGCCTTTACGCTGCCAAGGGTTAAGGAAATAAAGTTGCGCCTTCACAATCAGCTATAACTTTTGGTGTAACGGTAATCATTTGATCCTTCATTTGGTATCAGAGCGAGGTTGCAGGTTTGAATCCCCCAGGTGTCACTGGGGGGGGTAATTGTTGAGTCAGTGTTCACCCTTAGGGATTCGTTGTCGCGTATGGGCGCAGCATCGGTGCTTGACAACCCAGCCCGCCGAGGTGCACATATGCCTTGCGAAGCCCCTCAGGCCTACCCGCAACACCATAGACACGGGGCTTTGCGCTACCAAGGTTTAAGGAAATAAAGTTGTGCCTTCACCGTCAGCTATAACTTTTGGTGTAACGGTCAGCGCTTGATCCTTCAGGTGAATACAATGTTGCTAAGTTCTAAGCCACCCATCAATATTTGGAGAGAAGCATTACTTAGTGCTTGTCATGTGCATAGTAGAATACCTTCAAAGACAACAAAGACTTCCCCTTATGAATTATGAAATGGTAGAGAACCTAATTTAAGTTATATTCGTGTATGGGGTTGTCTAGATTTTTATAGAGTTCCAAATCCTAAAAGAACAAAGTTATCATGACCCGTCCTTGGGACCATGATCAGCGTACGAGGCAAACTGTTTATGGGAGTTCGACCCATCTCACACAAGTCTTAAAGTACGGAACTTCTACCCAAAATCATATTCAAATGAATAATTAAACAATATCGAAATAAAGTTTAAACCTCGTTTAATAAAAAATGTTTATAATATTAATTACAAAAAAATATTTTAAATTTAAAAATATTTGAAATATTAGAAACACGAAACAGAACCCACAAAGACTTGGTGTTGAGCGTCTAACAAATCATACAAATGAGACCCGATCAGAAGGACACTCATTGCCAAATCAAACAATGCCTCACTGAGTTCAAGGTCAACCTATAAATAGGAACAAAAATAAACAAAGAAAAGGAAGGGGGTAAGAACCCAGTCAGGAATAACACTTCAGATCATCTCATACGTGCCTCACAAGACTGTTTTGAAAACAGTTCAAAAATACCACGTGCAATATAATCCAATATACATATAAACACACTATGCATATAGTAACATTTTAAAAATCATTTCAAAATTGTTCACAGACAAAGCATACACATGCAAGCATACATCAGAAGCATTAGCAAAAACTTTCAAAGCGTTTCCAAACTTTAGCAAACTTTCAAAAACAAAGTGAAGTTCAACAGAACCTCTTAGTTATCAAAAGTTCCAAAAGCAAAGTACAAAAAACTTAGCTTTATCGCCAATTCCAAAGCAAAATTCAAAAACTTTTGGTTTATTTAAAATCCCAGAAACAAACGGGTTGCCACATAGGCACAATGTTGCCATCTAGCCGAGTATATCCACTAAGGTGAATACATATATATAGCCTCTAAGGCAAGTATATAGCCATTAAGGCGAGTGTATAGCTACTAAGCCACATAATCATAAATATGGGCACTAAGGCTCCAGGATAGCCCTCTATGTTGTATCCCATTATGGATCCAAAATTCAAATCAAAACAGTATTGCCCTTAAGGCTAAATCAAAGTAGTATTTAAAAAATAACCGAAATAAAGTTATTTATTTTCAAAAACAAAGGAAAACATTTTGCAAACAAGCAATATGCATAACAGATAAACATTCTACCAAAAACAAAGTTTCAAACGTACTTCATAATCGTACTAAAGAAATAAAATATAAATCAATTTATATTATTTCTCAAAAACAAATGAACTTCCTCAGAAGTATAAATCTTTCAAAAACAAAGTATTATTACCCTTTCCAAAAACTTAGATAATTTTTCAAAAACAAATTCAAATTAGATAAGTCCTCACGTAGGCTTAATTTTAGGATTTTCAATTTTTTAATTTTTTCCAGATTACACGCTATGGTTATATCACAACAAAAACATATAAGTAAGAGAGGCACAACCTATGTGTCTGAAGTTATCATCCACTCACTGGATGCCGAGCTACCAAAGTCTGAATTACTGACTACCGGTCGATGGCTGGTCACCTTGAAAATCGAACTGAACTGAAACAAAATATATTCACGAATAATTAACACGGTGACTGTAGTAATACAGAATATGCATGAGGTGCAAATGCAGACTCAAACGCCATCGACATCAGAAATCATATTCCAAATGAAAGTCTAACACTCATCGCAATACGGATCTCAATGAAATATTACCACTCGGTCTCAAACTTTTCAGAATCTATCAATACCAAGGTATTTCTATTATCAAATCAGACCACAAATTATTCAGAAATTACATTTAGACTCCAAACTTGTAAAATATCAAGTTTAGTCCCTATGAAAAAATTATCCAAAAAGTCCATTTCTCAATTCAACCAATAGAAATCAGTTTCAAACGCCTACACTAATCATAATCAACCTTAGGAACTCAAATCCATGATTGGTTTCTAAAAAACAACTCAAAATCATCAAAAATCTTCACAAACCTGAACCAAACCCTAGCTCTGTCAATAACTTATCAAATGTTTCAAATCCATGCTCAATCTAGGTATTTCTAATATTAATATATCATAAATAAATAACATCTAACTCTCAAACTAGCAGAAACACTAAATCCACACCCAGAATGCAAATTCGGCCAAGAAGCGATTCCGAGATTAATGTGTGAAAATGATGAAATAAGAGCAAAGGAAGGAAGATTTTACCTCAAACAATCATTATCTAATAACGCTTAGCATCCATCTCAACAAAATCACCCAAAATCAGAAACCCTAAATCAAATTGGACCAAAATGAGATTTTGAAATTAGAAGCGTGAAACAGACAAAATGAAGAGGTCAGAAGCTCGATCTTACATCCAGAGATGTTAAGGAATGTAGGAGAGAGAATTAAAAGAGTTGGGAGTGATTTGGAGTGAAAATGAGATGGAATGACGAAGAAGCGGGGTGATGGGTGTTTATAAAGACAGATGAATTGAAACACACAGTTTCATTGATGTACAAAGCCAACGTACGTTATATTACAAGACAACATACGTTGTGAATCATCTACGTACTTTTCAGTGCATACAACGCACATAGTCGAGGTCTGAATTGCATCTAGAAACTTGTTTTTCTCAGAATCCACGATCAACGTAAATTGTTCCTGATTTACATGTGTAGTTTCCCCTACAACATATGTAGACGTCTTGAAAACCCATGAATTATTCCCAGATCATGATCTACATGTGTATCTCCTCTTACAACGCATGTAGACAGCTTGAAAAACCCACGAATAAACCAGAATCATGCTTTACGTGTCTGGATCCCTCTATAACGCACATAGAACTCCCTACAACGCACGTAGATGGCCTATATGATCACAAAATCACACCTCAAACATGTTTTCAACTTAAATTCATGAATTTCATTTCTCTCGGGACCTAACATCACCCAAACTTGCATAAATAACACTCTTAATCATCTAAAACACCCCAAACATCACCTTAAACATTTGAGGATCAAATTTGGAACTGAACAAAGATCATTTGAAATCGAATTATGTTTAACCAGAGACCTCGTTAGAATTGGTTAGAACGCTACAAAAAAATTGATCGGAACGAGAGTGATATTACAAAAGTTAGGGCCAAAAGCTCTAAAAAGTATATTTTTAGGATATGCTGAAAATTCCAAAGCCTATAGATTGTTATATTTGGAGTCTAATATGATTGTGAAATTTAGAGATTTTCAATTTGTTGAATCAATTATTTGATTAACATGAAAAACTTCTGAATTTTGATAATTTAACAAAACAATTGAAACAGTTAAGCTATGCACGATGTACAACCTTTTAACATGTGCGTAACTGAGAAGGACTCATGAGATAAGTCTCATGACACTTTATAACGTGTGCGTGAAAGAGCAAAGGAGATATCCTTAAGAATAATATACTATGCACGTAGCACAATATACAACGCATATTGACGAAAGACGACGTCTGATAGATAAAGCCAAAATCTATTGCAGTGTGTCAGAATTCAAACAAGAATATTCTTTGACATGAATTCAGAGAGTATTAGCACAGTGAGCCACACATAGAGGATAAAAACACAAAGGTGTCAGATAAGGTGAGCTGGACAACCTGACAAATGGCAGACACTCCTCGATATTTGAAAATTCAAAAATTCTCTGACACAGTCACAAGGAAGATCAAAGGCATGACCATCGAAGACTCGATAACGTACGTAGCACTGAGTACAACTCATACAACATTCAAACTATACGTACACAAATGGGAGAACTAAGCACGTAGTTACCACCTGATATCAAACAGCGGGTACTAGAACTTGGCCTATGCACGCAGAAGAAAGATTGCTGCATGTAGGACTCTGATATAATCATGAACTACGTATGCAGTACACTTGGTATGCACGTAGTACGAACTGATGTCATTAATTTCAGTATTTTGCAGCTTTTTCACAACGGCTGTCTTGGGATTTACAACGGCTAGTTTTTGGAAAGCCTTTATAAATAGACGTCCCCAGTCATGAGGTAAAATAAGAACACATTCTTGAGAAAGCAGAAGCTTTGATATTGTCATTCTTGATCATTTCATTGTGTTATTAAGTTCTCTTTGCCAACTAAGCTGTTTAGTTGCTATCTGATAATCAAGTTGGTATAAACATACATCTTTCAATCTGAAAACATTGTTGTAATCAAGCCTTGGTTGTAAATCTTAAAATAAGTTTAGGTTTACTTTGTTTGATTCCTTGAAAAACAAAGTGTATGGTTTTCTTGTTTGGTTCAGTCAAAAATAAGGTGTAGAAGGTTTTCTTGTGAGTCTGAAAAACAAGAAATTGTAAACGGTTTGCTTCCACCTGGAAGTGAGGAAGCTTAGTGGATTAGAGGAGTGGACATAGGTCAAAGAGGACCAAACTACTATAAACATTGGACTTTGTTTCTCTATCCCTTACTCTTTTTTCTGTTCATTATTGTGTGGTAGTATTTTGGATTAAGCTATTGTTTTTTATTTAAGAATATTTCCAAAAGTTTTCAAAAAGTTTATTTTTAGCTAGAAATCCAATTCACCCCCCCCCCTCGTGGATTGCCGTATTAGGATTTCAATTGGTAGGATAGCTAAGTGATCAATATCTAAGGCTTAACCACCTTGAGTATAAGATCCAAAATGTCATTCTTAGGAGATATGTCTAGATATGAGAGTTTGTCAATTAACATAGCTCCATTTTTTGATGGCAATGACTATGTCTGCTGGAAGACCATGATGAAAGTATTTCTAAAGTGTGAAGCTGAAAAGGTCTGGCATGCAGTAGAAATTGGTCCTTACACGCCTAACAAAACTGTAGATGGAGTTAAAAGTCTGAAGCCTAAATCAGAATGGACTGACTATGACAAGAAGATGGTGTGCTATAACAACAAGGCAATGCACATTCTATTCTACGCATTGAGAAAAACTCAGTTTAACAATGCTCAACAACACACGAAATCTGAAGGACACCTGAGATTACATATGAAGGTACATCGCAAGTCAAAGAAAATAAGGTGTCGCTTCTAGTTCACAAATATGAACTATTCAAAATGAAAGAGGGATAAGGCATTCAAGTAATGTTCGACAGATTTAATGATATTTTAAATGGCCTAAAAGCACTTGGAAAAACTTATTCCAACTCAGAACTTGTGAGAAAAGTTTTA
>CAODLS011278244.1:0-14952 GCA_948243855.1 Flueggea neowawraea | reverse complement strand
CATTAAGGTGCGTTACACTGGATACAAGGCGCATAGATCATCCATTCCAGTAGAGAAAAGTATCAGACTTTCATCAATGCACGTTACACAAGCTACAACGCACGTTATTAGAGTTTTTGAATGATACAAGACGCGTTGTAGAGCAAAAGGTACAACTTTTGAAGAAATGCTCAACGCACGTTACAAACGGTGCAACGCATGTTGACGAGGTCAGATGAGGACAAAGCCAAGATGCTCCTCGGGATTTGAATTTGAATATTCTCTAACATGCTAACGTGGATTAAAGGTTCAATCTTGAGACGAGTCGATAACGCACGTTGCATGGGGTACAAGTCACGTTGATGATTCATTGGGTGAAATGTGCATATTCTGGAAGAAAGAATAACGTACGTTGAACAAACCACAGGTCACGTTCAGTTATGATCAACACACGTTGAAGGTGGTAAAATGCACGTTAATGAAAATCCATTAAATGTTGTGGCTACTGGAGTTCTTGCAAGGCGCGTTGAAATGTTATAAAGTCACGCAGAACTTAATGGTACAAAGTACAATGCACGTAGAAGGAGATACAATGCACGTTGTACAAGGTGACGTCATTTAAAACAGAATGTTTCATTATCTCACAACGGTTATATCTTCAAGAGTAGCTGTAAATAGACATCCCTGGACAGAAGACAAGCAAGAGAGACCTTTTCCAAGACTTGCAAATTATTTTATCTCTCTTCTCTACCTTTCTAACCCATTTGAGCTATTCATTGGCAACCATATTTGGGTTTGGAGATAATGTTAAATCTGTGTTTTGGGAACATAATTTGTGACAATCAAAGTATTTAATTGAGGTAGATAGGTTTCTTTGTTAAGCCTTAGAAAAACAAGAGTGGTTGTTAGTGAGCCTTAGAAAACTAGAGTTCGGTTTGCTTGTTAATCCCGCAAAAACAAGTGGTTAGGTTTGATTATTGATCCCGCAAAAACAAGTGGTTAGGTTTCCTAGTTGATCCCGCAAAAACTAGAGGTTAGGTTTGCTAGTTGAGCCCGCAAAAACTAGTGGTTAAGGTTTCCTAATTGATCCAGCAAAAACTAGAGGAAGGTTTTCTTGTTGAGCCAGCAAAAACAAGGTGTAACTGTTTTTGCCTCCGCTGGTAAGTGATGTTGATAGTGGATTGAAATTCTCTAATTGAGGCTAGAGGAGTGGACCTAGGTCAAGAAGACTGAACCACTATAAATATTGGCCTTTAATTTCTCTCTCCCTACTCTCTTTACTTTGTCTTGCACTTGCATTTGATTTACATTATTGATTGAGTGTGGATTGGATCTTTAGAGCTTCTGCATTTACTCTTTGATTTAAGTTTGAAAGAAAACTTTGTTATTTGTTTTAGTTTGCAAAAGATTTCCAACAAAATTTTTAACTTGCTAAAAATTTAATTCACCCATCTCTTGGATTACCATTCCATTATATATTGGGACTTACAATTTTGATTTTATGTTTAATTTGATTTCAAAGGTTGAAAGTGGTAGAGAAATGGTGATGCATCGATTGAGAGAGAGAGAGTCGTTGAGAGAGGAAAAGAAAGGCAGAGAGAGAGAGATAAGAGGAAGTTGACAGGGTGGCGGTGAAGATGGGTGGTGGTAGAAATGAGTTGGAATTCAATTTTTGCTATGAGGAAGGGCAATTTTGTCATAAAAAATGTGTTTTTTAGGGTCTGTGTTGCCACGTAAGCAAATCTGACGTGTTTGTTAGACTTAACAAATGGAAGTTAGGGTTAGAGATCGAAATGTCTATTTTAAAACTCGTAGGAACCAGGATAGACAATACACTAAATTTCAAGGACCGTCATGGATGTCCCTCTTTGTTTTCCCATTCTTTTCGGTGTTATTCTGGTTTCACCACAATTAATCTCATTTTCCTTCGTTTCTTTTTTCCTTTTTTGAAGTTTTTTAGGGTTTCTCACTTGGTTCCAAGTTTGTATCACATGTTCCAATTACTGTTTCCTTTGCTTGTTTGTAATCGATCTTTGTTTTTTAGGGTACTTTTTTTGTTTTGTTTCCATATTCGAATTCAATTTTGAGACTCCACCTTGTCAAATTATGTAGCAATTGATTGCCTCTAATACTAATGTGAACAATTTTCCTGGTTTCTTATCCATTTTATTATCTATGACTGAGTGAAACACTAAAATTTCTAGGGTTTCTGAGAGTTCAAATCAAGATTTTTCAAGCATGATGTGCCTTAAACAGTTGAAGTCGTCGCTATCAGGTATGATCTTCGGATCAATGAAGACCTTGTCATTGTCTTCACGATCATCATTGGAGTTATCTTCTTCGAGGAGTTTCACTTACTTGAAACTCACTACACGTTTTAGTCGAATCATTTTGAGTTGTACTTTGTTTCTCCGAAGCAATTTAAATACTTGTAGTGATTTCGCGTTGTTTTTAATTTGTTTGTTTGTAGAGAAAACTCGCCAAAGAGCAAGCCTCTATGAAAAACTCACCTTAAGATGGCGTTTCGCGTATGGAGCTTAAGTTCTCTTCAACTAAGACTCTGTGTAATCAGTTGATTAAGACATTAAAATACTTGGATGCAGATTGGTTGTTATTTTTGCTTGGTTTTTTTCTTTTTCATTTGTTGCACTTTTCAAGTTTTAGTTTTGTAATTGACTGTAACTGATTGATTGTTATAAAAAAATGAATTAGTTAAAAAAATTGTAAACATCTTATATACACCAACTTATACCTTTGTACACTAATATATATTTTTGTACACTCACTGAAAAAAAATATCATTTTTTTGAATTTTTTTAAAAAATTCAATTTTTCTCAAAAAGTCAATTTTTTATAAAAATACATTGTTTCTCACAAATTTCCAAAAATATCATTATGTTTAACATTTGTGATAATTCTAATATTTTGAAAATAGTTATGAATTTTTTTTAATTTGGCATTTTATTTTGTTATAAAAGTGACTACCTTGAAAATGGGAGAACCTTCATTGTTGGGGGCTGACTGACGTAGTGAAACAGGATGTTAATTTAGGCCCATCTTACACTTGAGCCCACAAAAAATACTTTCTGATTGATGGTAAACCTAATAATTAGCGTTTAGCAAGGACAGAGACGACTTTCCTCGAAAATATGATAAACTTAGAAAAGAAATATGATAAACTTATGCTAAAATCAATTTTTCATCCATAGAAAAAAGTTTCTGAGGATATTAAGAATCCTCTTTCCATTTTTCATCAAAAGTTTATGAAAATAAACTTGTAACAGATTCATCATCAGAGTTTTCACAGTTAGCAAATGAACAGATACTATCTACCTATATAACTATCTCACGAAAAAACTTCTTCATACTCTAATACATGAAAGTTGAAACAGATGTAATGAACATCCATTTGAGACCTTAACAATAATCAACCGTATTTACATGATTCCTAGGAAATCTTAAGGAAAAAGTTGCTACAGCCAGAGTTAGCAGGTGTTCCATTTGAAATGCCAGAATATAGAATCCCTCACCAAGAGTCAGTCTTGACCTTCAAAAAGTTCCAGGTCTCCCCCGAGACTAAATTGTAGAATGCCTATGTTAAAAACTCCAAGAATTATTTCAGGCAAAAAGAAAAAAACCAACAGCCTGGTTTTCATTCTTGAACACCTTCAAAAAATGAAGCTGGTATTTCCTGAGGTGAAGTCAGAGTCGCAACACATTTGAACTGTTCACAAAGAATAATTCAATTTTCAGCATATCATTTTGCAACAATGCAACCTGGACTCAAATCTTAAACATTTTAAACAGGGAAGATACCTTGTGCATCTTATACTTGTCCCTTATAGCTTGTAATCCACCTCCAGTTCTACTCGTGAACAGATCGTGTAACATTAGAACACAGTCCTTCAAATCAGCTGCCTTATATTCAGTGTATTGTTGCAGGGTTGAACTCTGTATAAATATATAGATATCAGTTATTGCCCGCTACACGTGAATATATACAAGTTACTGTTATGAAAAATGAGACTCACCCAGGGATGGGACTTCGGCCGAAGTATGAATCTTGCAAGAAACATAACAGATGCAGCAACCAAAGAAGGCAAAAATTTCACACATTGATAATCCAACAAGCTGATCTCAGCAAGATAGTATCCCATGAATTCAAGCTGCAAAGCTGATGCCTGTAAAACACAGAAATTTATGGTTAATCAAAGAGAACGCAGAGTTATAATTCCATAAAACAAATGGCAAAATTGGGTCTCACTCACTTTGAAACCTTCTTGTGCAACCCGGTTGAACTTCCTATAATACCATCAAGAAAAAAAAAGGGACCAAAAAGAAATTAGCAATTGATATAAGCTTTCAACATCAGATCTGTTTGTAGACATCAATAATAGCCACATCACAACAGCAAGCTTACCTTAAAAATGTCTTCAATGTAGGACTCCCCAATTCAAAATTTAAGGATTTTAGTATGTCAGCTTCCATCTTCACAACCTTCAGAATCCACTATCAAATTCTTTTTAATGAAAATGAAAAATAGGAACACCAAATCCATTAGACTTGAAAGAAAACATAATGTCCATAGTAAAACAAAAGAAAGTTACCTCTTCTTTGGTGTATGTATTGTCTGTTATATAGCAAAAATCCTCCACATTTGGTGGGTTGATTTCTTCATACTTTCTACTTATCACAATAGAAACACATGAACATAAGTAAATGGCCAAAAAAAAAAACAAAACAGAGATTCAAAACAAAAAAGTTCAAGGTACAAATCCTTACGAGGCAATGAACATTGCGGAAACGCCCAGAAGCTGGAGTCTCTGTCTATTGATAACATTCAACGACAAGAACCGATCAACATAGTTGATAGTGAGATACAAAGTATCCGAAACAAGCTTGTACTCCTCTGCTACCTCCACCAACCAATCCACCAATATCCCTCTCATATTGGATGTAACATCTTTTTGAGTCTTCTCAATATAATTTGTTAAGGGCCTCCTCTTCGGATCCACCTAGATTCCCAAAAACCACCATCAATATTAATTTCAATTTATTCAAACTCATGCTAAAAACCTATCAGCATCACCATTCCCACTAATTTAACAAACTAAAAATCCTAATAGTTTGCATCAAAACACTCATAACAGTTGTATTAACCAAACCCAATAATCCAAACCCATTTTCCAACAATACTTATCAATAATTCCGAGAATTTAATTCACTAACCTCCATTTTCTTAAGATACTCATAAATGTCAGACATGTAGGCCCCACACATCTGGGGGTCATCGGAGCTGGCATCAATGTCATCCTTCGGAGCATCAACTTCCTTCTTGATCACAGTCTCCTTCTTAGGCTTCGCCTTTGCCTTGGCTTTCTGCTTCTGAGGCTCGTCCACGTGGTGCGAATCTACGGGAACCAAAACATTGGACAAGTTCCGAAGCTCTCCAAGAACAACCCTTTTCTTCTGCGTAGGCTGTTCGTCGGGGGAGGCTGCCGCCGCCGCCCTCTTCTTGGCAGCGCGGGTGAGACGCACACAATCCTCTTGGTCAGCCATGTAGGAACGTTAACGCCTCTCTCTCTGCTTCACTCACTTAGTGATGGGTAGAAGTGAGAGAAAGAGAGAGAGGAGGAGAGTTGTGGGAGAGGAAATGAGGAAATGAAGAGGGGATATGTAAGAGGGAAGAGAGCGCCATATTGGGTTTTGAAAGGTAAGATTTGCGCGGTCGATTGGGTTTTGTTTTTGTGGGTTTTGGTTTGGGGGTTTCTTTGAATTTTAAAATGGTTAAAAAAACACTGAAACGGAAGCTCAGTTTTTGGGCTCCAGACCAGACGGAGGAAACGCAGATTGGGTGCTTTTGGAAAACCGCCTGGGCGGGACTTCTTCAGTTTTTTGAAACCGAATTTTCCACGTCACGCGGGGAGAGCAAACTTTTTGCGCTTCATTAGAATTGTATTGGCCGTTGGATTTTATTACCAGCATAGGATCTTCTGGTTACGCTATTCTCAACCGTTGGATCTCTTCGTCCTCTTATGTATCTTTTTCAAGATCTAGTCTTTGTTTTATAACTTGTACGAGGTCTGTATGGTCTGCACATTGTTTGATCATAGATGTAGGGGTAGGATATAAAAATAAGATATTTTATTCGGTTGTTTGTAATTTAGGATATTTAAATTCATTTTACGAGACGTCTGTTTAATATTTTTATTGTTATTTTATTAAAGTCTAAGATTTTTAACCACTTAATTTTTTCATCAATAACCCATGGTTTCAATAAGAGTCTCGCGGGACGCATACTCAATTTTTTACTAAACACAATTTAATTTTAATTCTCCAACTTTTATCTACTACTTCATTTAATATTTTTTACCCCAAAATTTATTAAAATAAAAAGTGTTCATTCAAATAAAAATAATTCATTAAAATAAAATATTATATTAGAATAAAAATAATTCATAAAATTTGAAAATTAAATTAAAATAAAAAATTATATTAAAATTAAAATATTACAAATACTGGGACGTATGGATTATTTTGAGAAAATGGCATGGTTGAATTATTTTGGAAATTACCAAAATTCAAATGTTCGGGTTGATGTAAAAATAGAAAAAATGAAGCGTTGGGATTGAATTGATAATTAGTGAAAGAGAAAAAATTTGATAGATTATTTTAGGAGTATTGATAGTTGACAAAATTTGATGGGTTATTTTGTTGGAGGATTGAGTATTTTTATTGTTGCAATCCATAATTTTTTGGAAAAAAAATAGAGTGGGAATAATTTGAGAGTATGCAGAATTTTAAGAGTTTCGAGAAAAGAAATGAGTTTTTGAAGTAGAGAAATAATAGAAAAAAATATATTTAGGGGGTATTCATAGGAAAAAGAGTAAAACTAGCCGTTGGGGACTAAAAATGTAATTTTTTGGCTCCCAACGGTAATATTACCGTTGGAGTAGATCTAACCGTTAGATCAATCAAATCCAACGGTCATATTTTATTATTTAAAAAAAAAAAGAAATGTCAGGAGCTAGGCTAGTTGGCCCCACGCCTTATACGACTAGTTCGTCCTCCCGCAGGAGGACGAGCTAGCGAACCGGTACGCAGTAACACGTCCTGGTCCACCGGGCTAGGAACGGTGCGGTTACAACCGCCTAATAGTGGACCTGCCATATTATTGGATCTGAGGCATCAAAGACTAAAAGCAATTACTCCAAGTGAGGTGGTTGAGAGGGTCCAAATTTATTCTTAGTCACATGTTTAAATCTCTATCTCATGCACCTAGTGACTATCGACTCTTATAAACTAAACTATTTCATTAGTGGTGCTATGGGGCTAATACTTGCATTAGTAGCTCATTTGATTTGATATATTCAATAATAAACATGAGTATCCGAACATAAAGCAGTGAAAGATGCTTCGATTGTCATTCCTTCTACATTCTTTTTGCTCTAAAAAAAGCAATTACCGTAGCAAGTAACCTGTCTCGTTCAAGCCCATAGCTTAGATTCCGACTTTGGCAACACTTGATCACATGTGCAAGTGCAACTGTGTTAGTAAGTGAGCAATAATTGCAGTTTCCTTTCTACATACCCGACCTTAACGCGAGCCAGGTGCTCCTAACAGCCTATTTGCCTAATATAGAAGATTTTATTTTCTATACCGGAATGGTGTGCAAAATCAAACAAACGGATTTTTTTTTAACTGAACCGGTGCTAACTCGGTCGGTTCGGTTGTATAATTCTGGCATTTTCTGTCAATTTAGCAACTTGGGTTTTATAATTAAAAAACTGAAATAACCGAACCAACCGGGTTAATCATACATATACATGCAAACATTAAACACAAAACGAACCCCTCTGGCTCTCTTGATTTCGTCAGTCGTCAAGGGGTGTGATTGATGTGATATGTGTTTGTTGTTTTATGATCTGAGTCCAGAGAGTGCAGATTGAAGCTTGGGTTTGTGTGGGTTCCGCGACTTGCTAAGTATAGTACAATTTGAATATGTCGGTGTATGACTCAGTGAGCGAGAGAGAGGTTGTTGGGGAGTCGGGTGTGAGTGGGGCGTAAACGATGGTCATGGAAAGGTGGTTTGCGTGTGGGTGGGTGAGTAAAGTGGTTTGAGTAGTAAGAACTAACAAAGGTGGTAGTGGTTCACTGGTTAGTCTTTCTTCTTTTTTAGTTCTTAAAAACCGAACTAACCGAAATAATTAGTCGATTAGGTCGGTTCAATTCTCTCTTAATATTCAGTTCGATTGGTTAAGTTCTATTTCTGTTCGGTTAATTTGGTTCGATTCTCAACTGAACCGACCGAATGCACACCCCAGTATTAGTTTCATGTACTTGAAATAGTTTAAAGCTAGTATTCCAACCGGAGAACTTTCAGAATTTTCAGCCACCCCACTACAACCTTGATTGTTGTGAGGGGAAATCATTCATTAATAAAAGGTACATCTCGACATGAATGCATATCTTAGAATTATCAATTGATTACGTCCTCTTCACTGATACTGGACGAAATCAAAACATAATGGGGTAATTAAACATCTTTGCTGTGATCCTGTGGGATAAAAAGCGGGTATCTAGAATTATTTCTGGATTAATTTGTGCCACAAGATTGTCGTTAATAGGTTGAACCATTATTTTCGGGTGAATTTTGTTGATTACGAAACACGGACATGACTCGGCATGTAAGGCCAATTTCTTCCTTAAAGGCCAAGTCTTTTTTCTTCGTAACCAAGTTTGCCATCTCATCACAAAAATAGACACCAAAAATACAGTGTTCACAACATTTCGTCCATATTCCATGAAAGGCACTGGAAACTCCCATGTGAATCTAGTAACACATAATTCAAGTCCCGCCACACGTAAGGCCCTTAACCCTCCACGTCACACCCAAATATCTCAATCTTCATTCTCTATACTAAATATTACCTTACCTTATCAAGAATCCTTTGTCCTTTATCAACTCTTGTTACCATAAAACCAACGTTCTCTGAAATTCTCATCTCTCTGTTATCAAAAGAAAACAATGGCTCCCAAGAAAACAATGGAGGTGGTGAAAGGAGTGGACTTGAAGAGGTACATGGGAAGGTGGTACGAGATGGCTTCTTTCCCATCATTTTTTCAGCCCAAGAATGGAGTTAACACAAGGGCTACTTACATTTTGAACGAGGATGGGACAGTTCATGTGCTTAACGAGACATTTAGTGATGGGAAGAGAGACTCCATTGAAGGCACTGCCTACAAAGCTGATCCTAAGAGTGATGAGGCTAAGTTTAAGGTCAAGTTTTATCTGCCACCGTTCTTGCCCATCATTCCTGTTACCGGAAACTATTGGATTTTGTACCTTGATGATGATTATCAGTATGCTTTGATTGGCGAGCCTTCCAGGAAGTATCTTTGGGTATGCATGCTTTTCTTTATTCATGATTGGTTAATATATTACAATTTTGTTGATATGCTTGTTTCTAACAGCACTTGAAGCTATTTATGTGGCCATTTGTGTCAGTTGCGTCATATTAATTTGTGTATTACATAAAAATATAGAAATCGAAACCGTATCAATGTTGTATTGTAATCATGTACTCACCGAATGTTTTCTCGTGTAGTTACATAATTAATGAATTGTTGTTTGTTATTGTAGATATTGTGCAGGCAGACCCATATGGATGATGAGATATACAATCGGCTGGTGCAGAGGGCTGTGGAAGAAGGATATGATGTGAGCAAGCTCCGCAAGACCCCGCAAAGTGATCCACCTCCGGAAGGAGACCAGGGTCCTAAGGACAAAGGCATTTGGTGGCTCAAATCCATTTTTGGGAGGTAGAAGACATAATTTTGGAATCAAATTTATTACACATTAAACATAGCACAAGTATGTATAGTTAATAGATCAGAAGTCCTGTTTGATGATCTATTGGAACCTGTTGTGCTTTATTTCCTTTGTTTATTTGGTCTGTATATGGAGACTGGGTTTGTGATCAGTTGAAATGGTTCAGAGAGATTATAGAAGAGCTCTTGAGACTGTGTTTTGTGTGATGTGGACTTGGGAGGGTTTACAGGTTTCTTAATTAACGCCACTACTTTATAAACACAAGAAAAGAATAACAAAAATAAAAGGAAATAAAAATCATAGCAATGAAAGAGTTTGAATGCTATTAAAATTATAATCAAAATCAAACAATTGATGGAAAGAAAATGTTATCCAAAACAGTTCCATAATACAATCAAATGACATCTTCAAGATATATTTTTGATGAAACATTAGTTCCAGAAAAAAATAAGCGCAAGAATATTATTTCGAAACCAAAATGAAACCTTGTAGAAACAATGTGTACAGCCGAATTCGGAAATCTTTTATCATTCAACTTTCAGATCGTCAAACAAAGAAGGACACGATTAGTGCCTGAAACCTTCACGCTAAACACAAAAATCAACTTCTGAAGTTCAGAAAATGAAGCATTATTTCCATCTACGATCTCTAAACCAGGTAATTTCACGGCACAAAAAAAATGTTTTGTTAGACTCATTTTCTTGTTCATATTGGCAATTCTGGCAAAAAAAATATGCTGGACGCAGAAAATGACGACGACTTTCAGGAGCATCAAAATGAATAGTATAAACAAAAAAAAGAAGAAAATAAGAAAGAAATAGAAGTTCACCAAATTTATGTGGAGAAGGGGACACTAAGATCATCTCGAACGTTGCCAACAACTTCCAATATGTAGTAAAGAAATGATCATGCCATGAGAAGTAATAATGAGGTGTAAGATACAAGCAACACAAGGGCTCTTTAGTTAAGAATTTTTTTTATTGTTTTTAAAAAATTAGAAAATAAAAAATTTATTCATGAAATTAGGAGGCTTAAGAAAATTTTTCATTATTGTTTAGAAAACTATAAAACAGAAATGAAAAATTGAAAAATTCATTCATGGAAAACTAAAATTTTCCATTATTTTTTATTTTATTTTAGAAAATAAAAATAAGATAAAAAATAAAAAACAGAAAATAGAAAATTATTTTTTCAACTAAACATAACCTAAATTTTTTTATTATTTTTCATTTATTTCAAAAAATAGAAACAAAATAAAAAATAGAAAACAAAAAATATTAATTATTTTCTCAACTAAATATAGGCAACATTAATAACCTTAATTTGCTGGTGATTTAATCAAGCAAATGAATACAAACATAAAAACGGTGCATGCTACTACAGACATTGTTCGACATATGAAGGACGACTATGGTGTAAATACTAATTATGTAAAAGTATTCAAGTCGAAAGAAAAAAGCCCTAGAGTTGATGAGGGGTAAAGCTTCTGATTTATATGATACTCTTCAGATCCATTTAGCTATATGTTTTACATAATTACATTTAATTCCCATCCGTATCGTAATTATATGCAGAATAATAAATAATAAAATCGTACGTCATCTCTTACACACATGTTGAAAATGACCAATCCACCTTTTAGGACTTTAATTTTTTTTCCCTTATTTATTAATTTTTTATATTTTTTTATCGGGACTCAGTTCAACAGAAAGAGACAAATATCGCATCCACGAATGCCGCTCTGCTCGAATTCTAGATTCACGCGTTAATAAGATGGTGTCCAACCATTGGAGCTACTGAACTGCGACTATTAATTTTCTCTAATTATATCTTTCTATGAGTGCACTTAGATAAGTAGTAAGAGCATTGGTTGTATGAAATACTTAAAGTTTCTTTTAAAAAAAGTAACACTGGTATTTTCATTGATCTGCTACAGCAAATTCCAATATAAAATTAATGAAATTAGGAGGAATCCTCTCCCACCAAATTAACCCAGATAAAAAACCAAATATCCTTCCTAGAATATGAACAACCCGATTCGCCGACCGTCTAATATAATAAACTTTTACAGAATGAAGCTTTGCTAAATATCTTTAACAATCTTCTACGACATTTCCAATTCCTGAAAGCCAAGTATTTGCAGTCAATTGAACTACTTGTACACAATCAGATTCTATCATCACTTGAGATCATCTTTCTGAAAATAATCCAATCCAGACAAGAACGTATTCTCAAACACTCTGCTGCCAAATGTTTAAGAACACCAATGATAGAAATTGAAGCACTGCCTCAGAATGATATCTAAGAACCTACCCAATGCCGGATTTTCTTTCATTAGCAAAAATAGTATAATCCACACTAAATTATTAAGGATAAATGAGTAAATATAATTTGAAATTTAAACATATTAAATATTTTTTTAACTTGTGTGCCAAAACTTTGAACTATAATCATAACACATAAATATCAAGACGTGTGAAATTTTTTTTTGGATATTTTTATCATTGTTTTTAATTTTAAATTACTATAATAGTATTATAAAAATAATTAATTAAAAAGAGAATAATCTAAGAAAAATATTTTATTAAAAATTTTAGTTATTATCATTTTTGATAAAACTTAATAGATATCAACATAAGTTACATGATAAGCATAGATTTAAAATATTGGATTTCAAAATATTAGTTATTATCACGATACGTATGGATTGTTTTTCTTTATTCGTCAAAAAAAGACTACATATCTGCAGCAAATAATCGCAATTATGTAGTCTAGAATTCTAGATGACGTCCATTCCATTAGAGATTGTTCATCTCTACGGCTTGTGCTATTATAGAGTGGAGTATAGTCAAGCAGCAGGTCATATTGTCAGACAAAAAAAAATAAGTAAAGAGCTTTACCAGTAGTCTGTTTGCATCAAATGTTTATATGGTCACCTTTATTAGAGATTAAGTCGTTGCAGCCTAGAGATATCCATAGCAAGAAGCAGTTATCCTAGAGATATCTGTAACAAGAAGCAGTTATCTATGATGGATTTGATGCAAGAAGGTAATTAACTCACAATTTTTTTTTCAATACAAGTGTTAGTCATGCCTAGAGTTTTTGAGACATTCATGGTCTTTAATTTGATTTTAACGAATCAAATTATTGATAAGTAATCAACGTTTTGATTGCAAGATAGATGATGCCCTACAAAATTTTTCTGTAAAGCTGAGTTTTTTATTTAATTTTTAGAATTTTTTTGTTGATATGTTTTGTAAATTAGTAAAACTGACGGAGATGTCTCTTTATAAATGTGTGCTTCTGTTGAAGACTCGTGAGAAAGTAAGCTGTGATGGATTTGGTTGCTAGAATTGATAAACATGTTTACGCTAGAAATTAAGTTCTAATTGAGAAGTTCATCTTGGTGATGGTGTCAAGAAGATTGATGGGAGATTTTACCAAGTGAATATACTTCTTCCTGCTGTGATTCAATGTTTTTATTTGGTACTTTGCTGCTCATGCTTGAATACTTGAATGCATTGATTTTGTTCCCTGTTCTAAATAGATTTTTAGGGTCTCGATGTTAAGTAATGTATGGAAGAGTGTGATACTGAATTTGAAGAATTTGATTATATATTGGTTCTAAAAGGGCCTAAAGGGTAGGTATTCAGAATTTGGTTAATGTTTCATCCTAGCTATGTTAAGTGAAAAGCTTGATTTGTCCAGAATGTTCTTCAAGTGTCTGCAAAGTTCAGAGAGACAAGAGCATGCAATCTGTCGAGTAATTATTGGCCAATCAAAAAGAAGCTTGTAGATGCATTGTTGATTGCATGTGTTAGAATTCGTGACTATTTTATGATATTCATAAGAGTATAACGCAGTAAAAATAACAAAAATTTTAACCTAAAATTTCATCAAAGATCCATGCACATCAATATACACGATTAAGGTTAGTGGTTCTATCTTAGATCCAAAACTCGAATGTTTGATCAAATGGAGTGTTGATGTAGATTTTAGTATTCAAAAACCCCAATCTCCTTTCTTCACGTTGCCTTTGCACAAACGTATCTAAAGGTATCTACACAAACGAACTACCTTCGGATCAGTGGAGTATATTAACACTTTTTAGAATCTCTATTATGATTCTCACAAAATAATTTTTTTCTCTTATATGTGGCATTCACAAATTCGACCAAGTCACTGTCATAGAATGAATTCGGCTTCGCCTCTCATATTTATAGGCATATAGAAAACCCTAAATAGGTGCACTAGGGTTAGTCTTTTTTGTCCCACAAGAATAAATACTTCCTTATTAATTATGTGTACTAATTAGGGATCCTAAAAAATAGGAGTGTGTCAAATTAGTGGCATCCTAATTAGGGTTTTATTTTTCTTGTCATACAAGAATAATACTCCTAATTAGTCAATCACTCATATTTTGTGCCGAATTTTATCATTGTCATACAAGAATAAAGATTCCTATAAAATAGGAGGAGTGTGTCGAAATTCAATGTGGGTTTATTAATGTTATTAGGTTTTTAATTACATGATACATTATCATTAAATAAATAACTCCCTTATTAAAATATATGGGCTGAATTTATTATGTCATACATAATAACATGTCTACAAAAGTATTTAACTTAATAAGATGCAATTTATAATAAAAACATATTACATTAATGGATTATATCTTATATCATATTTAAGATATAAATTGCAAAACCCTGAATTATTATTGCTTAATCAAATTAATCATCTTAATAATTCAATCACCATAAGAGAGAATATTTGCAAGCCAATCTAATTCGTTCTAGTGTGTGACCCAATAGACATATTCGAAATTGACAATGGTTCTTGTCCCAAAACTTGGGCCCAAAGTCCATAAGCGGTATCTAGTAATACATTATAAAAACCGAAAATCAAGTGGAGTCGGTGATCCGAGTTAACTTTTCACAGTTTGATATTTAGTTCTTTTGTCTTACGATATCTCATTTAAGCATAGAGTATAGTCACATGTCAACCTTAAATTGCTTAACGTATTTCTTGATCCCAAGTAGATTGATATAACAAATGACATTGATAACCTTTTATCAATTCATTCGAGTATACATACATTCTATCAATCCTACTAATCAAGTGGCCTAATGATATCACTC
>CAODLS011278230.1:0-18296 GCA_948243855.1 Flueggea neowawraea | reverse complement strand
GCAAAGGAGCATAAATAACACCTTTATACACAATTTATCTTGATTTGCCAAGATTAAAGTCTCTCATTGTGATACAAGTGTTCTAGTTCTTCATTGCTATTCTTTTAACTTGTATCAACTGTTTTAGATCAGTTTGGTGAGTGAATTATTGTAACAAACAAAGGGTTTTTAAGTTGGGATCAAGGGTAGATCCTAGGTTTGGTTTATTCTTGAACCGAAATCAAGTATTGTAAGAGTTCTCACTTAGCTAGAAAGTGAATGTGGCTTTGGAGGTTTTGAGCCTGGAATTAACTTCTTTGTAGTTGGCCTTGGTGAATTGAGCCAGAATCAATCATCAACGTGAGATAGTGAATTTGGGAAATCCTAAGTGGAGAACTTAGGTAGTGAACGTTGACAAAAGTGGTCTAACCACTCTAAATCTTGTGTTCATTATTGTTTTCTCTTCTCAACTCTCTCAACTCCACAAAAGAAAGACCGAATCCTTTCTAAAAATTCATTCCTCTTTTTCATTCGAACTTTCATTTTTACTCTTGTTTACGACATTTGAGTTTGTTTGGTAAAAATGGGTTTGAAGGGGGTTGTAGATTCGGTTTTGGCATGAATCATGGACGGATTTTGTGGTTTCTTGTTGGATTTAGCTGGTGGGAACTGTGAGGAATGTGTATGTGAGTTGAAATGAAGGTTTGAATGATTTTGAGTGAAAGGGTATTTCGGTCGGAATTGTTAGGGACGATTTTGAACTTTTTGTTGTTGTTTGGATGAAAATGATGATAGATGCAAGTTTCTGGGACTGTTTTGGATGGAATAGAATGATTAAAAATGTTGGATTATGCTTGCTATGGATTTTGTTGTTGAAAGGGATGTTTTGGTGTGGATTGTGAATGAAAAGGACCAAAAACATAATTATGCAAGGTTTTGTACATTCTGAGGACTAAACTGGATGTTTTACATGATTGGGTTAGAATTGTAATTTTAGGAAAGAGAAGCCCATATTTGTAATTTTAAGAAGTTGGAGTCTAAATTTGTAATTTTAAAAAAGTTGACGATTAATTATAAATTTAAAATACTTGGAGGACCAATATAAAAAGTTTGGGGACTAAGTCATAATTTTTGAGGTCTCGATGACTAAATGTTAATTTTACATAAGTCAGGGACTAGACTGTAATTGTACGTAAATTTCGGAATTTGGGTCTAAAGTGATATATGATTATTCAATATGAATTTTTGGGACCTTGAGAGTTCACATATGCATTTGCATAACATGCATTTGGTGTTGTCACGGTACCACATTTCGATTTGTTTCTAATATATATCTATTTGATATATATATTTGTTCATCTTCGTATCCTAGTCAGTGAGATTAGCCGGTCACTAGTGGTACCTGTTTGGGCAATTCAGCTTGGATTTCTAGGTGAGTGAAATGACAGTTTCAGAAACATAGATTGTGTCTTCTAATTTATATGTTTTTGTTGTGCTACAACTATAACATGTAATCCGAAATAATTTAATGATCGAAAATCCTAAAATTGGTCTACATGAGGACTTGATTGATTGAATTTGTTTTTCTGAAAATTTTCAGAAATTTCGGTAAATGACGAAATTTGTATTGGAAAGATATTTGAGCTATGAAGTATTGATAATACTTTGATTTTGGAATTTTGATGGTTTAAAATGAATATCATGTTTTTATATTTTTTATGGATTCAGTAATAAACTATGTTCTGAATTTTAAGTTATTCTCTGAAGGAAATATTTGTTGTTACTGAATTTGGTTTTGTTTTTGAAACCTATTGCATATATTTTTGGAAATATTTAAACTCTTTGGAATTTGATGTTGTATTGCACGTCTATTGATTTAAGATATGATTCTGATTTTGAGAATATAATTATTCTCTATTTCGAACTTATGATTTATATGTTTTTGCTTTCTTACTATATTAGTATGATTTTGCTTATGACATAAGACACATATGCTGCGGGGTAAAAGTAGCTTTTGGTATACCAATGCTTTGAGAAATTCCAACTATCAGGGACGCTGGTAGCCATGTGTCTTGGTCTGACACATGATTTGTTATTGGCCCAACTATCAGGGTTATCGGTAGCCATGTGTCCTGACCTGATACATGATTTGTTATTGATTAGTGGCAGAGTCCACAACACCTTTGACTTTGGTGCTATATGCAAACCTTTGCTTTGGTCCCATGTCATTTTTGTTTTGACATGATATAATTTTGCAAATAAATCATTCGAGATTTGAGTTATATGATTTGAAATCAAATATTTCGTTATTTGCGTTATATGATTGGATACCAATTATTTCGATAATTGCGAGATATGATTTGTAAAGGAATATTTTGAGATTTGCGTTTTATGATTTACAAATAGATATTTCTGTAAGATTGTCCGTTTGTTGTTTGCCTTGATTGCGAACTATTTCGAAATGAATTTCGAAACTAATACTTTGTACTTGGCTTGTATGCGTATATACACTTATATCTGCATGTGATATTTTCAAATTATTTTTAAAACGGTTTGCGTGAGGCCCAGTGCCGCTCTGGAGTGTTGTTTCCTCACTAGGGTTCTTACCCATTTCTTTTCTGTCTATTTTCCTATACTCTTCTTGCAGGTGATATTGGTTGATTGCGATCTCTCGGCATTCAACTCCTGGAGAGGTTTTCTGCAGTTGCAATCACTGCCCTTTTGTTTGGGCTCAGTTAGTTATCTTGTTAGTAGCTCCACACCGATTTACTTATGGGTATATGTTTTTTATATTTATTTGACATTTAAAAATGAATTATTATTTATCGAATATTTTATTATTATGAAAACTTATGTTTTAAACAAGTTTTGATTTCTGATTATTAAACTTTACAAATGGTTTTAATAAGATTAGAAATGAACTCTTCAAGTTCTGTATTTTGAGGCTTGTGCAAGATGGGTCGGGTATCCACAGACGGTTCACTTTGTACGCCTGTCATGGGCCCACAATGGGTCGTGACAAAAACGATACCGTGTCGACAATAAAGTTAATATATCTTAAAATGACAACGTGAATTAATAGTTACTAAAATAAGTGCGCACGTAATTTCCTCGTTCTAAGGTGCAAGGGGGAAATTGGATTTAAAGCCAAAACCTGGGGTCACCCAATAAACTCATAGAATAATTACATCCTAAACTACATTTAGACCCCTTAATTACAAACTAATGAAGCTGGACCATTCTTTTTGATTTTAGGCCTACAATTTTACACTTGAACGGCCGATATTCTTGGTTTATACGGACATCATATTGTAATACGTCCTCAATTTTCCTTTTCTTTGTCATTTAGTCATTTCATTTCTCTCTTTTCTCACCATTTGTTCACCTTTCTCTCTCACGTCCTTCTCTCTCTCTCTCTCTCTCTCTTTTCGCCTCCTCTCCCTCCATCTCTGACTCTCTTTCCTGCTCCCTCAACTCGGTGTGATCGCTCCGCCTAGATCTCGACTGGCTCTTGGCCTTCGTCGTCGCGTCGTGCCGCGGGCCTTCTTCTCTGAGTCATCTCTCGGCTTCTTCGTCATTGTCAGATCTGTTTTTTCGTCGTGTCGCACTTCGATCTTGTCTCCCCTGGTTGTCCTTCTCCCGTCCTCGCTCTACTCCGCTCCTCTTTATTTTTTTATTTTTTTCTTTCTATTTTATTAAAATTATTTTGAATGCTAATATTTTTTGACAAATTTTAAAAAATATTTATTTAAAGATTACAAATTTTTTTAAAGATATAGTTGGATGTTTACAAAATGGTTTATATTGAGTTTGCATAAGGTTGATTTTTTAGGTTACTGAAAAAGTTGTTTATAAATTTTGGAAAAAATTTACATTCAATTTATATAAACTTTATATGAAGTTTATATTTTAAGTTTATATTGAGATTTTTTGTTAAAAAAAAGTTTTATTAAGATTATATAAAGTTTATATAAAATTTATATAAATTTGATACAAGTTTATATGAAATTATATAAAGTTTATATTAAGTTTGTAATTGGTTGTTTTTTAGTTTCCTTAAATTTTATTAAGTATACTTTGAAGAATTCTTTTGAAAAAAATAATTTAAAGGTTTATTTTAAGTTGATATTTAAAGGATTTTTTAAGTTTAACTTTTTAAAAAGTTTATTTCAAGTTTATATGAAGTAGATATTTAAAGGTTTATTTTTAGTTGATATTTAAAGGCATCGTTAAGTAAGTTGATATTTAAATTGAAAAATGTAATCTAAACAAATATAAAAATAAAATGAAGAAAAATATATTTCAAGTTGATATTAAATCGATATTTTGGTTGAAAAAATTATCTAAAAAAATTTAAAAGGACTAAAATGAAAAAAAATAAATAATAGGGATTAAAATTTAAAAAATTAAAAAAAGGAATTTCCATAGGTAATGTAAGGAAATCAAGATTGTGGTTTATAATGAGAAACAATGCATGTTGAGTGAGGAGAAAAATGTTGTGTTGTTTGTTTGTAATAAATTTTTAAAAACGGTATAACTTGTGCTAATTATGCTGTATGTCACTTTTTGGGCCCTCTTTTAAAAAATGCCAGCCTATGTTTTAGTTCTATAAGAATGTCATTTTGTATGTTTGGTTTTTAAAAATATCACCAGTTTGAAACTAAGTTTTAAAAATGCCACATCAATTTTATATAAATTTTTAATTTCTCTTTTTTTCCTCTCTCTCCTCTTCCTCCTCCCCTCTCTCTCCCCCCTTCCAAACCCTAACATCATTCCTCTCTCTTCTTTCCTTCCTCCGCCGTCCTCTCTATAGTTTCTCTCCCATTCCACCCACCCCAAACCCTAGCCACCCCGCCACTCCCACCGTCTTCCTCATCTTCTCCCACCTCTTCTGTCGCTTCTTCTTCTCTATCTAGTCTCGCTCTCTCTTATCTCTCTTCGGCCGCCTCTCTTCTCTCGATCTCTGTCTCATCGTGAAGCCACTGCCTGGTCTTTCGATCTGCTTCTTTGCCCCACTCGATAACGAGTCCTTGAACGGTTGAGGCGACTTGATGCGTCGTCTCAGCCCTGTCTCTCGTCGATCTCGAGGGACGACGACACCTCAATCTCGACAAACGACCGCAAATGGCTGCTGCTTCTGCTGGACTGTGGGTTACGGCGACAGCGGCTGTGGGTGGTGAGGATGAGCCGACCTCTACTAGGGTTGTGTTTTTAGGTTTTAGTTATATACAATTATGCCCCTGTTATACGCTTTTCAGTCTTTTGGTTTATTTTTAGAAAATGTTACTATCAAAAAATTAAAAAGATTTTTAAATTTAATTTTACTATTTTTTACGGGTTTTAAATATTTTCAGTAATACTTTTACATTTTGTAAACTATTATTATTTTTCGAGGTTCACAATAATGTATGTACATCATTGTAAACCATTGTGAACCTCAAAACTGTTTAAAAAATTCAAGGAAAATTTTGTTAAATATTTTAAAAAAATCATTTACACTTTTTTAAAAATTTTGGATTGTGTGAACTATTGCGAACTTAACAATTGTATTCTATTGTGAATTTCAAATTTAGAATGTCAACTATTTTGCGAAACATTGTGAATATTAAAAAAAAAATTATTCAGTGTTAAAAAATATGAACTGTGTATTCTATTTCTGAACCATTGTGAACTATTTAAAAAAGTTCACAATGGTTCACAATAATGTACAATATAATGTACACTTTTTTGTGAACCATTGTGAGTGTTAAAATTGACCCTGGAAAAAAATATTTTTTTAAGAAAAAAATAGTTTAAAATTTCTAAAAAAATAATTAAAAAATTATTTATATTTTTTGTAAAATATGAATTGTGTACTCTATTATGAATCATTGTAAACCGTTGTGAACCATTTAAAATGATTCACAATAATGTATACTATTTTATGAACAATTGTGAACGTCAAAATCGACCCTGAAAAAAATTGAAGAAAAAATTCATTTAAAATTTTTCAAATACAATTAAAAAAATTATTTAAACTTTTTTGAAAATATGAACTGTGTAGCCTATTGTGAACCCAAAAACACAATCTGGATTAAAAATATTTTTAAAAAAAATTAATTTCTCGTAAAAAAATTAATTTCTCACATGTTTATAAAAAAATATATTTTTGATATGTGGTAAATATAAAATGATATTTTAAATATTTTTAAATTTAGATATTATTTTTAAAAAATAACATTAATTTTTAGTATAAATGTGTTGTTTTCCTAAATGGCACCCGGTCCAGATGTGTGCGCCGTAATGGTCGTCAAATGGCTTGTTCTCGTGTGTAGTCAACAATGCGTTGGCTCAAATTGACAACTGCATCCGTCCGTGAAGATGCAGATGTAAACGTTAGAGATTTTCATTAATTTTTGGAACACTCCAGATTGTGCGATAAGAGGTGTTTCTTAACCCCACGGTTTGATATCCACAGTCCCAAGAGACACTGACGAAGGCAAAGGCAGGATTAATTTGATCAGGAACACCGTTAAATAGAGCAATATAAATTAACAGTAATTTTTATAATAGACGAATAAATAATTATTCAATGAAGTGTTTAATTATTTTTTATGTGTAAAATTTCATCTTATATAAAAATTATATAAAAGGACCTCATCGGCACCTATGGTCACTACCCCTCCCTCCGTCCCTGCCAAGAGATCTCCTACTCAAACCAGAAAATATCACATATCAGAAAATTGGCATGTTCATATTAGGGAATGATTATACCTACCTAAGGGCTAAGGCAAACAGCATAATCAACCCATTATTAAGCAATCCATACCGCAAAAGAGCTTTGTGGAAAACCACAATACATAAGCTGTCGATTTGTACAAAAAACACAATTTCACAACTTCTCATGGAGCTTGAACAAACAAGTACCTAGCGAGATGCAAGTCTGCAGCATCTTTATTTTTGGATACTATGTTGTTTGAAAAGCTCATTACAATCATTTATATTACTCAGACGGGAAGGGATAGATGACAACTTTGCCAGTAACTCTGCCAGTGTCAACATAAGATAATGCCTCCACAGTTTGTTCAAATGGGAATGGAGCTTTGGGATCAATCAATGGCTTCACCTTCTCGCTCTCCAGGTATGGTTTCAATTTTTCCAACACTGAGCCCTTTGATGTCAGGTGAAATTTGAATGCTGGTGGAGTTACATTACCAACTATAACAGCTACGCTTCCTCCTCCTTTCATTGCCTTCACTGCCCTGTCAGGCTCCCCTGTTTTTTTTTCCCCATTACTAAATTTCTTAGTTGTTGTGATAAACCATTCTTGGGTGAAAAAAGAAAAATTTAAGTCTCAATCTGAAAGGCTTGTCTACTTCATGTTTTGGCATTTCAATATTTCAGCAGTTTAATTATCTGACACTAAAATGTTAAGAGCAACAATTGCTCGGCTAGCTCAAGCAGTTAAGTATGTGTTGTCCACATGACGTTAGGCTTTTTTTTTCAAAAAAAGAAATGTTTGAGCATCAAAATACCAAAACAAAAATATTGAGTTGAGAAATCAAAATGAATGTAAGAACATACCAACTGCATCATATACGAAATCAAACTTCTCTGGCAGGTCCTCATATTTCTCCTTGGTGTAGTCAATAGCCAAATCTGCTCCTAAGCTTTTTAACAATTCCAATTTTCTAGTGCTGGCTGTGGCTGCTACCCTTGATGATCCATACACATGCTTTGCTAGCTGCAACAACCAAACCAAACACTAAAACAATTAGGATTGACAACATACACATTCAATAACGTATCCACGGCCTGAAACAACAATATTAAAGAATTTGTAGAAAGAAATGAAGACAAAAGCAAGGGCATTGAAGAGAACGTCAAGAATCCCACATTAAGCCATCCGCAGTCTCACAATCTGAATTTCTTTCACACTAATTGCTAATTTATGCATGAATTAATGTTAGAGAGAAGCATATGATACGAGATCACCCAGGTAACTGATTCTGATTCAGTGAAATGTGTTTACCTGAATTACTTGACTGCCAACTCCACCAGCACCTCCCAAAACAAGGATAGACTTGTCGGCAGAGAAATTAGCTCTTTCAAGGCCTTCATGAGCAGTCTCAATGGCAAGAGGCAGGCTTGCAGCTTCAGGAAAAGTGAGATTTTTGGGTTTAAGAGCCAATAGTCTCTCTTCAACAGCAGTGTATTGAGCTAAAGAACCTGATGTTTTTGGTTGTACTAAAGATACCTCGTTTATGTCTCCATATACTTCATCTCCTTCCTTTAAATTCTTCACTTTGCTTCCCACTTTCACCACCACTCCAGACACATCATACCCAGGAACAGCCTACTTAATCATAATATTAAAAAAATATGCCAGCAACCGCTTAATCAAAAAGAGCAAAAAAAAAAAGCTGAACAAAAGGCACGCTTTTCACAACAAAGAATATGTAAAATGAGAGAGATCACAAAACCCAGAAAGAGAGAGATTTAGTTACAGGTAAAGGAGAATCAGTGGCTTTGAACATTCCAAGCATTCTTTTAGCATCAACTGGGTTAAGAGAAGCTGCAACGACTTTGACGAGAACTTGGTCTTCCTTCAATTCAGGGACTGGCACATTTGACGCCAACTTCAACACATTTGCAGCAGTTCCATATTCACTGTAAACCCATGCTTTCATGGTGGAGGGAATGGAAGCATCTGTTCTGGTCGCCATTGGAGCTGTGAATACAAGGTTTCTGGACGAGATTATGTTATGTGTTCCTTCATCTGACACTGCTATGAATGATCGTTTTATAGATGTTTAGGAGGTCAAAAACACTTTACCGTCATGATGATGATGCAGTTGCCGTTATCGTATTAATATCTTATCATTATAATATTATTTATTGTGATTATTACTTGTTTATCTAGGCCACTATCTTAGAATAGTTTTGGTTATACTGCTTCTTTATCCAGTAGTGGCGTGGCATTGTCTTTTCGGTAGCTACTATGTAAATTCTTCTCTGCTACGTAACTCGTGCTCACATATTTCCCCGATGGTCTTATCAAGCATCATTTTAATTTAGAGTCTAATTTTTTGACAATATTTATTGAAAGAATTACATACCGATTTAACTAATTAATAATATAATAAATAGATTTGATTTATTAATCTTAATTTAAGCAGAATTTTACAGCGGAACAGAACTAGTTTTATGTTGGTCTTGCGAGCAAACTACAGTTGAAATGTCAATGAGAGTGCTCGACTGTTTCGCAGTCTAGATACCACACGCGATCTGTGCAGGACTCGAAACAGGAGATCTCGACTTCTTTCTCTCCCAGTGATAACTCTTTCTCATTTGTGTGTGTTGTAGAGCAAATGAATGGAAAGGAGCAAGACTCATTATATAACCTTCAAAATGGGCTAACGGACCTAATAGGTCCAAAGAACCCATTTCATCTTTAACTTAATTGAGTTTGTCATTTGGTTTCGGTTCACGCTCTGGTTTACATATTGACTAACCGAATTTGATTCTCCTCATTTAGACTTTTCAATTGGTCTTGATCCACGGTCTTGGTTCACCCACCGACTGACTGAGTTCGATTCAGCCGTCATAAATGGACTACTTTTTTCAACATTCATCATCATGTATAGTATAGGATAATGTGGCGGAATATCATGAGATGAAAATTTCGATTTTTCCTCTCCTCTTGTGTTGTTGCTTTGAATTAATGGACTCCTGCTTTGAATGGACTCCTCGGTTGAAGCTTCAACAAAGACCGGCCAAACCCATCACTCTCTTGAACTCCCTCAAAATCTCATTAGCCCCCTCAACTTCAGCTTTCACTTACTAGCTAACAAAAAAGAAAAATTTTGAAATTAGCAAAGCAATTTGGTTTAGTGGTAATTAAATTCACTTTAAAATTTTGAGGTCTCGAGTTCAATGCTCACTATAGATGGGAAGAGATTTGGGTTGTCTAGGAATATGCCTCTAATAAGGCAAGGCTCTCATGTACTCAATTTTTCTTTTTTATCTAAAATCATCGATTTTAACCCAAAGATGAACTAAGTCTCTTGAGTTGCATATGTAGGACTTGCTGCTGTTAAGTACAGATAAGGTGAAATCCACGTTAGATTGTTTGATCATCAACGAAAAACCTAACTCATTCCTCACATAAAACCAAGATTAAACCACTTTAACGTAACTCAGACACAGTTACGAGAAGTTTCGTAGTCGATGATGTAGCCGAGTGTTATTAATATAATAAATAAGAAGGTCTAAGAGATTAAAAGTGGTAACAGAATTATCCAAGTGATCATTCATCACAAGTCTCATTATGAGAGATATTTTAAAGTAATAGTTTTTTGGCATATGCATTGCATGTGATCAGGACCATCTCCAGACTATATATGCCCTAAGCGACACGTATTTTATTGAATTTTAATAATAAAAAAAATTAATTTTTAAATATTAAATATGTAAAATTACTAAGTAATTTATAAAATTCAAGATTAAAAAAAAATATTAATTTTCATTGAAACTTGAAGTTTTAATAGTAAAATAGTGAATTGTATTCTAAACTCATATACAAAAAAAGTATTTAATTTGACAATTAATATCTTTGATTTCTTAATAATAAATTTTCTTAAAATGCTTTATATAAAAATTAAACTCTATCGTAATCTAAGACAAAGACAACTACAATAAAAAAAACTCTATAATTAGAAAGCTAACCAACTAAAGTCTTAGTTAATTTTGAATATGATTTAATTGTTAAAGAAAAAAATTACTAAAAAATAAAAAATCTAATTGAAAATGTTAATATAAATTAATAACTATTAATAATTACATTTGAATTAAAAAAATACAAATTGAACATGAACTTAAAGCTATTACAAATATTTCTAATTGTGTTAATATATTCTTTAATTAAGAATTGTTTACTTTAAATAAATTATATCTCGCGGACCATTTTTTAAAAATTTTTCATAACTTTTTTTCTCTTAATTCAAACTTCTTAATTCATGAGAAGAAAAAAAATAAATCAAAGCTCTAAATTAAACTACATTAAATTTATTTTTAAATTGATTCAATAATTTATTTTAAATATATTTACTTAGACATAAATTTTGATGGGGCCCCAAAAAAATTAGAGGTTGATCGGCTTCTAGCAAGTGCACTAGAGTCGAAGTAGTTTTAACCCTCAAAATATCCTTGGGTATCGAATCACAAAGAACGGAAATTAATTGTGACCAACAAAAATATAAACAAAAACATATAGAAACATGATTTGATTTTGGAATTTTTGGTTATTCAACATAAAAACACAATGCAATGAATAAAAGCAAGAGTTTTCAAGATAAATTCAATAATAAAAAGCGTTGGGGCTTCAAGGTTTCGATTGAGATAACAACTTGCTAAGCTAATAGCTTGGGTTTCAATGATTGGGTATTTTCATCACCATTCTAGTCTAAGATCTCTTTCAAGAACAATAATCCATCTCCATATTCATTAAGAGGGTCATCTCGGCCTCACTTAATCAATTAGAGTCATTAGACATTAAAGACATTTCATCGAACACATTACGGACATTGAGTATTTCTACCCTAACGCTCATAATTTTATTGCTTGCAATCTCACCTAAATTTCATCTCTCGATTCATCATTTAAGCTTGTTAAAACTACAACCTAAGTGGTAATCTAAGTCATAAAACAAGTCAATAAACCAACCATAATGCAATAAATGAAAGCAATAAATGCACAACAAAATCCAAGCATTCACTTAGCAAAACATCATACCAACCTACATCTCTACACCCCAACTATTAAATTTAAGCTAGCATATTGAGAGGAAATACAAAAGCATTGATATCCATTAAAATATAATAAATATTCGATTAAAAGGAGAAAAGAGAAAGAGAAATCAAGACCCAAGAACCTTAATGGAAGAATCCAAACATAGAAGTCTTTGGTAGATGAAAGTTCTCTCATTTCCCTTGTTCAAGCTAAGAAAATGCAAAAACTCAAAGAGAATTCTTCAAAACCACAAAAACCTAGCTTGGTACATGCAAAATAGAATGATGATGTAAGTTTCCCAAACTGGGTGAAGAGAGGGTTTAAATACCCCTTTGTCCAAGTCACAAAACCCTACAAACAATATCCTAAAAATGCCCCTAGGTCCCCACATGACAGTCTTCTCTCGTAACTCTTTTTTCTTCATTTTCCGTGTATCACGACCTTACCATATTAAGTTGCACGGTCGTGCCATAGTCACAGTCGTGAAATTTTCCTGTTTTCTAGAGGCGCATCCTTATTCGTCTGTCACTGTCGTGCATGCTTGGTGCAAGGGTCAAGGTCATGCAAGGGTGGTTGCACGGCCGTGCAAAACTCCTGTTTTGAGCTTTTCACGAGCTTTTCTTGTCACGGCCGTGCAGGTTGGTTGGCACGACCGTGCAACTTTGTTTCTTCTTGGTTTTCTTCATTTTCTTCATCCTTTCATGTGTTAGCTCGAGTCCTTTCCAACTTGACTCTCTTTGGCGAAAGCCCTTTTTCTTTATGCTTCATCATCCTACAATATCACACAAAACAAATAAATTTCACTATAAATGTATAGTTTATAGGATGGAAATAAGCTCATTCTTGCTTGAATTATTATGTAAATTTTGCCTACATCAAATTTCCCCACACTTACTCGACAAGCAAACTTATTCAAAACCCGGGGACAAGAATACAATTCAAATCAAAGAGGCAAAAGAAACTTTATACCATGCAAGTAGGAAAATAAAATGATCAAGAGAAGAAGGCAATGCTACTCCATTTATAAACATGAACTATGACATTGAGAAGTTGCAATTTCGAGAGTTTATCTATCAAATTTCCTAGTCCATTGACATCTATAAAGCTTTTCTCCCTTATTGCTAAATTTAAAAACACAATTTACCTCTTGTTTTTGGAGCAAACTTGCCTTCATTCATTCTTTCATTCATTCATTCATTCATTCATCATCATCATCTCATTTTTTTAATAAAAAAAACAACATCCTAATAATCATTTCTCTCTTATTCTGGGTGCTACAAACACAGTCAGCGAATTAAGAGTTCATGTGTAAAAACACTTATTTATAAATTCTCGAGTGTACTAACCTTTTCCACCACAAGGTTAGAACCTTATGCGCTTGTCCTTGTTTAGGTTCACCCTCAAAAAGAGAAGTTCTACTTATTCAACTACTCAAAATACATTTTTTTTGAATGGCCAAGTCTACTCTAAAAGTTTTCAAAACACAATTTAATCATTTAAGCACAAAGGCTTAAAAACCACTTAGCAACAAGTTTGAAAGCCAGTTTTATGCCCCCACATATAGACTAAAGTTGTTGATAAATAAACTCTCGACTTTACAACCTAAAAATGCCAAATTACACATATTATTCACATAGTATGCATTCCTGAATTAATCATTTTAAGAGCATACTAACACACTACAAAATTTCTCCAATCAATTCAATTCAAATTCTATTCATGTGTTAATTTGACGCATTCTAAAAGAAATCAAGCATAATTTAAGCAAAAATTTCAAGCATTTTTGACGAAAATGAACAAAACACAGTATATCAATACAATTAGCCCAAAGAAACAATCAATAGACCCTCCCCCACACTTAGTATGGACATTGTCCTCAATGTTCAAAAATATAAATCCGGATCAACCTAAACCATGATAAAGAACATGAGGACAAGTTCCATGGCAACAATAACACATAAAGTAGGAGGATATGGTTTAGAAAACTTCTCCAATTTTTGCTTGCTTCCCATTGGTAAGTGCATTGTCTATAAGAGCCAACATAATTTAACGTCATTGCGGACGAAGAGTAGTTTAACGTCATTTTGGACGAAAATTGGAGACCTACAACATCAAAAGGTTATAGCAAATGACATCATGGACAAATAAGATATAGAAACACACATCTCAATTTATTACATGACATGCATCACATTAAAATAAACATGCTTACAAACAAAATAAAACAACATGCAAATGCAAAGCCCTAGTCTACATGTTCATGCAATAAATGATATCATTTTTCTTACTGCTGAGGACCAAGTTCCCCTTCCTCCTCTTCTTCTCCCTCTTTATTAGGGTTGCGAAAACCTTCAAAGGATTGCTCTCTGGTTTGTTCTGGTGGCATGTGTATTTCAGGAGGTGCGGGTGAATCATTGAGTGAAGTTTTTGAACCAATTTGATCACCTCACCTTGCAACCATTTATATTGGGTCACCAACTCTCGAAAGATTTTACTTTGTGTATATTGTTCTTTCCTCATCTTATACACGTTGTGCATAATAGCCTATGGAGAAACAACAAGGTTGGATGAACTTGAACTGGCTTGTGGATTAACTGGAATATGCCTTCTGGTTTGGTGAGACATGAGAACTTGCCCGCATAGTTGTGGAATGGATGTCGTTGGTCCTCTTGATACATTGAGGCTGATATCTCCCAAACTCTCCTACCACACTAAGTGCATGCTTTTCCAAGTTGTCATATCCATTACTTCCATCTTCATAACACCTTTTACGCCTCTCAAGTTCACTCCAAATATTTTTCCATTCTCGTCACATATAATCCTCCATAGAGTTGGCCTTTGTCCTTTGTGGCATAGTTTGGGAATGTAGTGCCATGAGTTTTCCTAGATCAATCTTTTCACTCGTTGTCATGCTATAAAAGCACAATAACTCAATATCAGTGACTGCACTATCACCCTCTCCATGGCTACAAATGGATTTTGTCAACCATTTATGCAACATTCTATCCACTCCATCTGACATCTCTGAAACTTTTGACCGACTTGGCTTGAACACCACCGTTTCATAATTACATAATCTCCTCTAGAACATGTTTCTCTCTTTCTTATCCCATCGAAAAGCATTTAGGTCCACTCTGGGTTCCTCCTCAATATTTCTATGATAGCATCCCGTGGCCAACCCAAATTCATCAAATAATAGCATTCTCTTCGTCCTGCCTGGACGAAATTGAACATTACAACCATGATTGTTTGTCCTATTGACCCAAAATGTACTCAACACCTCAAATGTTAAGTCAACATAAATGTCATCTACAAGATTGTACAACTCAGGAAATCCACCCGCATGCACCCTTTTCATCACCTTCTCAAACACTCACAAAGTAACCAAGTCATTTTGAGACAAGAGCTTCTCTAGAGTAATTGTGAGTTTAGAGAGTTTTGCATACCTAGCTCTTACAAACTCTTCATCTTCTCCAAACTCTAAGAATAACCTAGAAGACTGTTGGAGAATTTTTTCGGGGATGTCTTGGTTGAGTTTGTAGAGCGGAAGCGAGTTGGAGTGAAGAGAGAAAACAAAACCAAGAATTATAGTGGTTTGGTCAACCATGCCTACGTTCACTACCTAAGTCTCACTTAGGCTTTTCTCTATCGAATATTGATTGCAGCTCAATCCAACAAAGCCTTACACCAAGGTTGATTGTGGCTCACACCTCTAAAGCCAACAAGGTTGATTGCGGCTCACCCCTCTAAGGTCAACAAGGTTGATTGCGGTTCACACTCTAAAGCCTACAAGGTTGATGTATTTATAGCCTCTCTAAGTGATGTGACCGTTGGTGGAGATAAAATAGCCGTTGGAGTACATTTTTGCCCGTTGCAGCTATCTGTGTCATTCTCACATACGTCACTTTATGCTCATGTATGTCATCTGTAAATTCTCAAGCTTACTTACGTTGTTTCATCTCACGTACGTTGATCATCTTTGAGCAACCTTTGCGTACGTGAACTTATATCTTACGTACGTGAATTACAACACACGTACGTGAACTTATTCTTACGTACGTGAAACGTGCTTCAGAGGATTCCAGTGGCTTCTGCTTGTCTCCAGACCCTCTCTCACGTACGTGACACATTTATGACGTATGTTAAGCGCTTGCAGTGGCTTGTTTCGTAACTCTGAGCTTTCCAACTTGTTTCTCTTCAAGTCAAACATTTTACTTATCATCAAAACATAAAAATGAACTTAATGTTGATCACCCTTGATCAAAAAATCTCTCCCTTTTTGATAATGTCAAAACTTTGAAGAATTTAAGCACTACATCAGAGGCAACAAATTTGATCAAGGATTTCATCCTTGTCAAGAGGTTAGCTTCATACAAACATGTGTGATCATATAAAAAATTTTAAAATTTTTACTCCCCCTATCAAAAATAATTTATGAAAAAATTTCAAAATTTTCTTTTCTCCCTCTTTGAAAACAATTTTCGCATTGTTTAAAATATTTTGCAAATATCATTTATCCCCCTATTAAAAAAGATTGGTGCATAATTTTTAAAACTTCTTTTCTCTCCCTATTTAAAACAAAACAATATCAATAAAAATGAGAGGAGTTGAAAGAGTTAAAAAGATAATATCAATGTTGGCATCTCCAATGATGTAGGATCTTTTCCCTAAGGTTATTAAGCCTTCTTGAACGGAGACCAGCTCTGATACCACTTGTTGGAGAATTTTTCTGGGAATGCCTTGGTTGAGTTTGTAGAGCAGAACGAGTTGGAGTGAAGAGAGAAAACAACACCAAGAATTATAGTGGTTCGACCAACCATGCCTACGTCCACTACCTAAGTCTCACTTAGGTTTTTCACTATCGAATATTAATTGCGGCTCAATCCAACAAAGCATTACACCAAGGTTGATTATGGCTCACACCTCTAAAGCCAACAAGGTTGATTACGGCTCACCCCTCTAAGGCCAACAAGGTTGATTGCGGCTCACACCTCTAAAGCCTACAAGGTTGATTACGGCTCACCCCTCTAAAACCTACAAGGTTGATTACTGCTCAAACCTCTAAAACCATTACAATGTTATTTTCTCTAGGCTCACAACAAACCTTTCTCACTATCAAAGTATATACAAAATATTTGCAAAAACTGAAAGCTCTATGCTAGAGTTTGGTTGTATGAAATTGATGCTATTGATCTCGATCTCTAGCTTAATTTGGTGTTTTAGAGTGTGGGGAATGATGAAAATGTTGGGACTTGAATCCATATGATCATCCACATTTTTCTACACTCCCTTGATGTATTTATAGCCTCTTAAAGTGATATGAACGTTGGTGGAGATAAAATAGCCGTTGGAGTACATTTATGCCCGTTACAGCTATCTGTGTCATTCTCACGTACGTCACTTTATCCTCACATACGTCATCTGCAAATTCTCTAGCTTACGTACGTTTGTTTCATCTCACGTACGTTGATCATCTTTGAGCAAGCTTTGCGTGCATGAACTTATATCTTACGTACGTGAATTACAACACATGTATGTGAACTTATTCTTACGTACGTAAAACGTACTTCAGAGGGTTCGAGTGGCTTCTGCTTGTCTTCAGACCCTCTCTCACGTACCTCAAGAGGTTAGCTTCATACAAACATGTGTGATCATATCAAAAATTTTAAAATTTTCACTCCCCCTATCAAAAATAATTTATGCAAAATTTTTAAAATTTTCTTTTCTCCCTCTTTGAAAACAATTTGCACATTGTTTAAAATATTTTGCAAATATCATTTCTCCCTCTATAAAAAAAGATTGGTACATAATTTTTAAAACTTATTTTCTCCTCTATTTAAAGAAAAATAATATCAATAAAAATGAGAGGAGTTGAAAGAGTTGAAAAGATAATACCAATATTGGCATCTCCAATGATGTAGGATCTTTGCTCCAAGGTTGTTAAGCCTTCTTGAACGGAGACATGCTCTGATACCACTTGTTAGAGAATTTTTTCGGGGATGCCTTGGTTAAGTTTGTAGAGCGGAAGCGAGTTGGAGTGAAGAGAGAAAACAACACCAAGAATTATAGTGGTTCGACCAACCATGCCTATGTCCACTACCTAAGTCTCACTTAGGCTTTTCACTATCGAAGATTGATTGCAGCTCAATCCAACAAAGCCTTACACCAAGGTTGATTGCGGCTAACACCTCTAAAGCCAACAAGGTTGATTGCGGCTCACCCCTTTAAGGCCAACAAGGTTGATTGCGGCTCACACCTCTAAAGCCAACAAGGTTTATTATGGCTCACCCCTCTAAAGCCTACAAGGTTGATTACGACTCACCCCTCTAAAGCCTACTCAAGGTTGATTACGACTCAAATCTCTAAAACCATTACAAAGTTGTTTTCTCTAGGCTCACAACAAACCTTTCTCACTCTCAAAGTTTATATAAAACATTTGCAAAAACTGAAAGCTCTATGCTAGAGTTTGGTTGTATGAAATTGATGTTCTTGATCTTGATCTCTAGCTTGATGTGGTGGTTTGGAGTGAGGGAAATGTTGAAAATGAT
>CAODLS011278087.1:0-10980 GCA_948243855.1 Flueggea neowawraea | reverse complement strand
AAGCAGTTCGTCTTTTAGGATATAGGTCTTTTCAAGTGTCTTGCCAATCTTTTTTTCCCATAAAGCAACCATCTCGTTGAAGGAAAGGATATTAGCAGGAGGTCTAATATGCAGGCACTTGTTCAACGTCCTTGGATCATCCACTGATTTTATGGTGTACGTTGCTATATCTTCTTCCTTCACCAGAATTACTGAAACCAAAGCAAAGCAGCTACTACAAATTGATCCATCACAAAAACCAAACAATATACTAAAGTCGAGATTTGATTCATTGTGAGAGTCAGATATGCCAACAGAAAGAAACATACAAACATCTTGTTATTGTGGGACAAAAGGAAATAGTACCTTTGGGATTGCCATCTCCTAAAATGACGACCTTGTCCCTGGGAGGAACCTTGGTATTGGGTTGTCCCAAGCTGGGCACCACATATCCAGCAAAGCCATTAGAAACCACATAAGTGTATGGTATTCCTGCAGACTCAATAGCTCTCCGGATATTTGCTTTGATAGCAAACGAGCTAGCGGCTGGTTCCACCGCTTGAACATGATCAGGATCTGCCCCGAATTCCGACGGTAGAAATCTCTGAACCACTCACAAACATTCCAAATTCATTAATCATAAATTTTGTTCTTGTTAGTGTTAATAGAATCTGTCGGTGTCAAGAGCCGACAACTCAATAAAATAAACCAGCAAGTTGAACCTGTGCAAGACTAATAGACTGACATACACAACTTAGTGGTAGGTGTAACAACATCAAACATATATATCAAGCAACTTGGCTAATACACACGCTCCACTGACTTTGGTGGCGCGTTGACGACATAATTGCATTATCTGTCATCTTCTACCTAATATGAGTAGCTAAGCAGAAGAATCTAGGATTGATATACTTGCCTTGACATTTCCAGCTTCTTTGATAGCATCAATCATCTTCACCTGATCAGCTGCCTGGTAAGATCCTACCGCAGAGATTACAACATCCACTTGCTTAATTGCCTTCACCAAACCTTCGTGGTCGTATAAATCTCCCTTAATTTCAAAACCCACAAAGGTAATGGTGAGAAAGTGAAGAATTACTGAATAATCCACTCCAGTTTCAGGCACATTCATACTTTTTTTTTTTGATAAGTGGGCATATACTTACAAAGAGCAATGTAACACCCAAGGTCTTGAAGGTGTCGATGAGTTTGGACTTGAGAGGATTGGAAGCAGTGCTTTCTCTGATTAATGCAAAGGTGGGGTGACCCAGTTTGGCGCTTGCATCTACTATGTATTTTCCAATGCTTCCTGTTCCTCCTATGATCAAAATCTTGCTTTTCTCTGCCATTCAGCTGGTTGGCTTCTTCCTCTTTCTTTCCCCTCCCTGTTCTTGTCCTCTTGAGTTCGTGAAAGAAACTAGTGGCCGTAAGCCTGTAAGCCAAGAAGCAAAAGAACGAGCCAAGTACTTGGCTTTCACAATATGGGTTGCGTAGACTAAAAAATCATCATATTATTTTTTTCGAAAAAATAAAAAAACTGAACCGATGATTAGATAGCCATGCATATTGAACCTGGCTGAAACTAAGACTTTCTTGTACACGTCTGTTAAAAGATGTTTGGTGATTAAATTGCTAACATTAGAGGCCTAAAATATGCAGTACATACTTATTCTTTTACTTGTAAATTTAGCCTTTCTTAGAGGAAAAAATAAAAAGAAAATTTCAAGAAAACTTCAAATCACACATAAAGCCACTGAATTTGTTCCAACAGAATGGAGCCCAAAAAGCTGCTCAATAAATTTTCATTACTTGTGAGTTACAGCAACAATTAATTGAGAATTTTGATGTATTCAAGTTCTAAACATTGGTGTCAAAAACTTGTCATGATGTGTTTTCAAGGTCTCAGGACCTGATCTTATTCCACTTTTTTTATCCTTCTTACTACTGATGTTATTGTGATGCTTGTGCTTCTTGTGACCCTTCTCCTCCTTTATCTTGTCCCTATGCCTATTGTGCTTCCTTTTCTTAACTTTGCACTCATTCTTTGGCTTCTCCATGGTGGAAGAGATCCCATTTTCTTCCTGCTCACAACGCATCAAAGCATAAATTACAAGGTCATTAACTTGAGATTAAGAATATCAGGCTTCGGTAAGCAATATCCCGGCTGCAAAATTGATAGGATTTTGATTAGGAGCATGCAATTCAGAAGTACTAGTCCATACAAATAGATAGCACATGCAGACAATGAAAAGGACCCAAATTTCTTAGAGAAGGCAGGATAATGTTTGTCGTCTGTCTCATCCGAAAGGCTTCCATAAGAACACCCAAGTCAAAATGGTGTATGGAAGCATTATCCTCTCTCAAGTGAGGTCCATTGTGAAATAGCTGATCCAATTCCATCCCTTCTCCTTTTCTTATTTCTCTGTCACCAACCACATTATGGAGATAGCGAGTCCCACATATTGACGGGGGTAGAGACTTCTTGCAAAAAAATCCATAATGATGCAAAAGTTTGTATTGATTTATGAGATCAGAAGAACCACTGAGCTCCCTTGGTCCTGGTAATTCAGTTGAGTGCCTTAGAAAACTTATAGAAAATCCACAGAAAGAAAAAAGAAAAACAAAAAACACACACACAAGAAAGAAGAAAGCACCTTACAAATAGGAACTTCACACTTCCAATGAGTTTGAATATTTTTACTATCCATTCCATCAGATTAAATTGTTAGATTATGAGTTTGAAAGTTTTCTTTCAACAACCACAATGTCACACGAATAACCACAAACCAAGGTTTAGATACAGAAAAGGCCCATTCTTGATGCTCAAAAAACTAAACTTTCAGGTACAAGTAGTAATATTCTAAACACAAATATCAATCACATTCTGGAAAAATATTAACCTCAAATGTTAGAGATAACGCCTGTCTCAAGACTCCTCCGAGCGATCATCTCATGATCAGAAGGTTCAACAAAACTCCAAGTTACTATATCACTGTGTATAAACCTCATGACACACTTCCCAACATGAGGCTCCAATATGCAGTGAATTCAAAAACACCGTATAAATGATATTCCATGTCTCATGGAACCAAATTTAGGCAGTAAAAAGAACGAATTACCACATCAAGATTGACCAATTAGTAATATTACGGACAAAATAGTGCTCGAAACAAAACGCATTTCTCAATCAATACAGAATAAGCTCACACAACATTTCAAATAAAAAAAAACAACAAACACGCTGAATATCAAACTCATCTAGTTCTCACCTTCGCCGAACTTCATCGTGCTATGAAGATCCATCGATTATGGAAGAAAATGGAGCCATGCTTCGTCTTATCTACAATCAAAACAAAACAACGAAGAAAATTTAGAATCTACTAAATATCAATGCAATCCAAGTTCGACTTAAACCTACGCGACGCCTACACAAATCAAAAATGGCAGCAGTAAATTAATTATATTGCTCGTTGCTATTAAATTTAATCGAAGCAATAAAAAGGCGATTATAACAGTGTCGCATGAAAATCAAAACGTTATGGAGACGGAGAGGTGGATTAAATTTACCGAGAATTCGAATAGGAGACGAGTCAGCTGGGAGAGCTGAAATTGGCCGAATAAGGAGGTGAGATGGTCGGCGAGAGGAGTTCTGGATTTTCAGTTTCATGGTGTGGGCAAAGGTTAATTTTGTAAAATCATCGAAAAGAAATCACGCCACATAAAAATGCTTCTGGAGGTGCAAAGTTTTTTTTTCCTGAAAAAAGGGAGGTGTAGGCGACCGGTATGTGGCGTACTTTTACTAAATATTATTATATAGGCTTAAACTAAAAAGTATCATCCCCACTACAGAATGTTCCTGTGAGTCATAGCTGACAATCGACAGCAGATTTGGGCCCGTGTACGAGAGTGACTACCTTATTACCTCATCGAGAACAAGCGAGCCAAACCTGAACAACTCAGCTCTATGCAAACACGGACCCGAGTGACAACCGGATAAATCTAAACTTACACTGCTCCCACATCTCGAACCCGCACAGTAAACTAAGGTCAGCGTATCCGATTCCGCTCGGCCACCCCACAGGAGTGGAGGTGCAAAATTGGAACTTTATTTGGTTGGCCATATTTTTGGCGGTGATTGTTAAGATTATTGTAATTTAAAAGAAAGAGTTTTTTTTTATATATTTTACTAATCCAAATTTTATAATTTTTCAAATTATCCTTTCTAAAAAAGAAAAGAAAATTCAAAATCGTTAATCATAAAACCGTTCAATTTTTTTTGACAAATGAAAATTTACTAAATTTGATATTAATAACTGGGTCAGCTCAATGCCTAGTGAGTAAATTGCACAAAATAGCTGCATTTTAAAATTTTTAATTAATAATACTCATCTAATTTTTTATATTGCATTAATAAGTTTCATATTTTAATTTTGTCCTATAAAGAGATAACTTCTGCCATTACCGTATTAATTAGGGAGTAAATATCGATTGACCTCCTCTTTTTAGGTAGTAAATGTTGGTTTTTCTCTCCTCCATCTTTTTGGGGCAATTTTTTCAGATACAATAATCAACATATATGGTTTTGTTACACTAAAACTAACACAATAGTCGGCAACTTCTCATTCTCCGCTTTTTCTCCAACAATCAAATAATCTAGTTTTTTAGTTTATTTATTATTTGTATTTTGGTTCTGATTTTTTGATTTAAATTCGTTAATTTGTTTTGTGAAGATGGTTAAGAAGTTAAACATAATTGAAAGTCCTATAAAGAAAAAGTTGTTAATTCGAAAGAAAATGCCTGCAGTCCTTAATGATGGTAAGCATGGCGTTTCTGACGATTTGAAGAATAAGAAGAAACTATATGCTGAAGACAATGATGTAATTCCGGATGTCACCCTTGAACACTTGAAAACTGGTATTGTTGATGATAATGCTCAACACAAATCCAAAACAATAGAGGTAAAGAAGTGTGAATTCAATTAAATTCTGCTTCGGATTACTTTCAATATTTGAATCATCCTGGTAATCGTTAGTGAAAATAATTCGGTTTTTGATAAGTTTTAGGGTATGCGAATCTTTTCAATTTAGTTTCAGTGTCGTTTCAACATATTGATCATTATCTTAGCTAATAGGGGCGGAAAATCAGCTCAAATCATTATAGAAATAAATAATTAAAACTCTATCAAAGTGATAAAAAAACAAACGGCTCAAGTCACTAGAGAAATACAACAGGTATTCAGTCTACCGGATTTTCCACAAAAATCCGAGAAAAGGTGACAATAACTGCAAAAATAATTGCTAACAAATATTCAATTTAGTTTCAGTGTAATTTTAACATATGGATCATGTTGGCATTCATTTGTAAAATAATTTTGTTCTGTTGCTTCAATTTAGTTTTTATTAAGTTTCAATGTATGCCAGCTTTGGTTAAAGTGTCACAAATGTGTTTGCAATGTTGAATTCCAATTTTTATCTTTAACTCATTTAGTTTAATTTCAATCAGCTTTAAAAAATGTTTCAATCTATAAAAACGATTACAATTTAAAAATTAATGTGAACCATGATATAAAGACACTCGAATAAAATTTACATGAAACTCTTAATTATTTTTTCAATATCGTGATGTATTTAAACGACATGACAAAGTTTTATTTGAGTTTTAATTAAGTTTCAGTAAGAAAATATTATAAATTCTGAATTTTTTTTGAAATCAATCAATTTAGTATGTTATGTTTTTTTTTTATGTGTGTTCAACTTGTTGATATGTATTGGTTAAGATATTTTTTGATACAATTATTGTCGAGTAGAATATCTTATAATTTTGAAATTAATCAATCAAAATAATATCTTAATAAATGTGATCATGCAGTTTTCTTAAATTCGGATTCAAATGTTGGTAAATCCTATTTTTTAGGAGTTTTAGTTCATCTATGTTTTAAGATTTAGGTAGCTATTTTTTAAAATATTTTACTAATTTATGAACATATTTAGTTCAAATTTTGAAGTGATTATTTGTTGAATATGTTTTAATTGGGGTTATACAGGTAAAAAAACCCAATTTATAGTCCATGAAAAGAAATAAGCCCAGCAAACATAGGACTATTATAGGTTCCAAACCTGATCTGGACTGCTATGTGAATCCCTGGCCCAGCCATAAGTGTCTGTCAATATGATGTGTCAGCTCCTACCAACGTGTAGTCTTTTCAGTGCCTGAGTAATAAAAATCGGTTGCCACGTTGACAACGTGCGACTATTACAAATTGATACGTGGACGAATGTAGTCAAAAGAGGGCACAGTTGAAAGTGGCAACTATTTCCATTTCACTACAGAAAACGACCAACTGCCAGTGACTGAGACTGACAACAGCTCCTGGATGCTTTGGTCACCGAATCATCATTATGACAGCCTCCGTATGATTTAAACAAAACACTACATTCAGCATTTTATAACATATAATACTTTATTAAAAAATATGTATATTTTTAATTTTTTTATTATTAATTTATTAATAATTATTAAAAAATATTATATACTACATATTAAATATGTCAAACGAATCAACGAATACCTTTGTTTTTTGGTTGTATGCTGCAAGTGTCGAACATTATTGACTTGACCCAACAACTACAACTTGGACACAAGTTGTAGTTATACTTCTTTTGGATCAGTGTCGTAATCACTAATTTTACCGTAATAAACTGGAAGTTGCTAAAGACTGGGTTGTGTTAAGCAGAGTCGTTAATACTTTGATTATCCCTTAACGAAACAGTAATTTTAACACATATTTAAGCAACCAACCATACTCTTTCGTATGCCCTACCCCAAAAGCAATGAAAAAGAAACTAACGTAACCAAATTAACCGTAGACCAAACGACTTAACCAACCCCTTAAAACGAAAGCAGTTAAAAAAAATACACAGATTCTGAATTGAATCAATCCCAAATTCCTCTCCGATGCTTCCTTTCTTCCATTCACTAATCTGTCGGCAACGATCTATGCTTAGCTGTCACAGGAGACAAACTAACAGCAACGCGACACGTGGCCACTTCCCATTGGCGGAATCACTTTCCAGTGAAGTGTTTTTAGCAAAATATCAAAAAATCAAAAAGAAAAAAAAAAGTATTAAAACCCCACCACATTGCCACCCCCGGCTCATTACAATTTACACCCTGTCTGTGTCGGCAATGTAATCTAGCTATGGTACTGCTACTGCTTCTGAGTTCTACTTGCTCATTGTTTTCAGATATTTTCTCTCACTTTCTCGAGAAAATACGTAACTAGTACTACTTTTCTTTCTTGATTTCAAAAAAAAAAAGTACTACTTTTCTTTCTTTTTCGTGGAAAAATTTCACGTGAAGATGATGAAGAAGATGTCAAATTATAACAATGTGCATGGCAAGATGAGTGATAGTTCGACCACAACGACGTCGTCGTCTAGAGATGAAGAGGCAGAGTGGGAGATGAGGCCAGGTGGCATGCTGGTCCAGTAAAGAGACGAGAATGCCCCTGTTCCACCCTTGAATTTACGGCTTCGTATTGCTTATGGCGCGCTTCGCTACGAGATCTTGATCAATTCTCAGGCAACCTTCGGTAAGACACACAATCATGTTGTTTTCATTAATGGGTTGTCTTGAGTTTTTCTTGTTTGAAATGAAAGAATTGATTAATGGGGTTTTGGAAAACAGGGGAGGTGAAGAAACTGGTGAAAGTGGAGAGGGTTGGAGGCGAGTGAACAAAGACTGGTGTACAGAGGGAAAGAGAGGGAAAATGGAGAGTATTTGGATAGGTGTGGAGTGAAGGACAGATCGAAAGTGGTGGTAATACAGGACCCAGCAAGTATTGAGAGGAGGTACTTGGAGATGCGTAAGAATGCCAGAATTCAGAGAGGCACGAGCCAATCGTGCCATCTCTGATGTTTCCATGGAGATTGATAAGCTTGCTGACCAGGTAGATTCATTTTCATCCCCTGTTAAAAATCTTAACAACTGTAATTTCTTTTGATGGTACCATTAAAGTTGTGAAAATGAACTAATGTACGTTATTAGTAAAAAAATCCCATAACTTGTGATTGAATAACATGTCCAATAAATTTAAAAATATTATTTATTTTTATTTATTGTTAATATTTTTTAAAATTTATGTATTAAAAAAATATTAAAAAATAAATATTTTATTAATATAATAAATAAATAAAGAAAATTTAAAAATAAATAATAATGAGTTAATTTAATTAAAATATTGTAATTTTAAAAAAAGTATTAATTAATTTATTAAAAAATAATATAAATTATAATAAAAATGAGGTTAAATTTAAAATTTTAAAATAAATAATAAAATAAAATATTATATTTTAAACAGGGAATTTAAGAGAATGGTTGGATATGCTTTGAGTATATAGCGTGTAAGAGCATCTAAATGCATCCCCAAACCTATCATGGGCGTGATTAAATGTTTATTTAACTAAATTATTTTATGCAAATCATGAATAAAGAATTTGTCCACTGTATTGATTAGTCAAAAGTGAGAAGTGGATGCCAACCTTTGGTGTCATAATCAACCAGCTCATAGCAATGCTGACATGGGGAGATATATATAGAGAATAAGCTTACATATTGGTTTATGTCATCATTTACATGGGGAAGTAAAACAAAAGCCTCTAGATTCAAAGCAAACAAGTTCTCAATCACTCTGCCAATGTACCGAACATAAGGATTATATTTATATGTTGTTACTGTTGTGTTGTGCTTGTTTGGGTATTCGATGTGCATGTTTTATTAAATATTTGTTTCTATTATCTGCTTGACACCTGTAAGGCTGTAACTTATAGTTGACTACTTTATGATGGTTCCTCGTCAACAAAGCGTGGTTACTTGTGTCTCGTGGGTTGAAGTATGGTTTCAATAATGTAATTAATACGAAATATGGCATGAAATGTTTCTTTGCAGGTTGCTGCAATTGAAAAATCAATCTCAGGTGGAAACAAAGTGGCAGAAGTTCAAATCACAACATTAATTGAGATGCTAATGAGACAAGCAGTTAAGCTAGAGAGCATACCAGCCGAAGGAGATGCTTCTTCTCAGAAAATTTTGCAGGTACACACCTTAATGTTCATTTCCTATAGCCACTTCATAGTTTTTTCAGTAAAATATATCTCTCAAAACTTGTGTAAATGAAGAAATCATAAATAAGAGAAGTGGTCGTTTGATGCAGGGTAAGAGAGTACAAAAGAATGTGGAAACTCTTGACGTGCTAAAGTTATCAAATGCAAGAATAAAGCCAGCCATCGTCACAACCAAATGGGAGACCTTTGATCATCCTCCTCCTCCCTCCTCTGCTCAATGGGAAATTTTCGAATAATATTTACCCGTTTCTATTATAATTTTCTATCTCTTTATTTTGTAAAAAAAAGCTTTAATTAATGTATGTATAGCAGCTCCGTTGACGCATGAGCTGGCTCTCCCACTTGTACCTATAATTTGCCAATAAAAGTGTTGGTCCCTGTTCCTGATAGTATTAGAACTTCTCAAAGATTTTATTTTTGCCAAAATCAGTTTGCCAAGATAAGTTTGCTCAGTGGCTGCATCGTCTTCAACATCAAGGAGTGGAGAGCAAATAACATTAATATAAAAAGATTTGCTTATAATATTTTTTTTTCTTTCCAGTAGCATGTCGCGGTGGAGGTTGTTAATTACAGAAACAGAGTGGTCAACTCGGCTCAGTCACTATATAGTTGATGTTCGAGTGAGCATTATCACCAACCAATGCAGTTGATTTCATCTGCCTTTGAACATCACTTGCTACCTTCAACACGAACTGACCAACAAACCCAGATACTACACTTTGTAAGAAAATGCATTACGTTTATACACATATATGCAACATCGAAATCAAGACTGAAACAAATCCACGCCTTCTCAATCAGACGTGGAATTTCCCAATCATCCCAGAATTAGGCAAGCACCTTGTATACACCAATGTGTCACTCTCAGGACCCATGTCCTATGCTTACACCATCTTCACTCAAATCAGAGACCCAAATGTTTTCACTTATAACACAATGATTAGAGGCTACGCTGAGAGTGAAAAACCTGAACCAGCCATTCAGATTTACCGGCAAATGGATGCGATATCTCTGGAACCTGACACTCACACATGCCCATTTCTTTTCAAGGCTTTGGCTAAGGTTTCCGATGTTAGATTAGGTGAACAGGTTCATTCTGTTGTCTTTAGAAACGGGTTTGAGTCGTTAGGTTTTGTTCGAAACAGTTTGATTCACATGTATAGCTTGTGTGGGAAGTCTGATAGTGCTTACAAGGTGTTTGAAATTTTGCGTGAAAGGGATATTGTGGCTTGGAATTCGTTAATTAATGGGTTTGCTACTAACGGGAAACCAAATGAGGCTTTGAAAATTTATGAAGAAATGCGTTTTGAGTGTGTTAAGCCTGATAAGTTCACTATGGTTGGCTTGTTATCTGCCTGTGCTGAGCTTGGTGCTTTGGCTTTAGGTAGGAGGGTTCATACATACATGGTGAAAGTCGGTACAGACAAGAATCTGCATGTCAGTAATTCCCTTTTGGATCTTTATGCAAAGTGTGGATGTGTTAAGGATGCGCGCAAAGTTTTCGATGAGATGGTAGACAGGAGTGTAGTTTCTTGGGGTTCTTTGATTGTTGGATTGGCTGTTAATGGATTTGGCATGGAAGCACTTGATGTTTACAAGGAGATGGAGAGGGAAGGGTTTGTGCCCAGTGAGATTACTTTTGTCGGAGTCTTATATGCTTGTAGTCACTGTGGTATGGTCGATGAAGGGTTCAATTACTTCAAAAGAATGGAGGAGTATTATGGCATTGTGCCAAGAATAGAGCATTATGGTTGTGTGGTCGATTTGTTGGGAAGAGCGGGGTTAGTGAAAGACGCATACGAGTACATCCGGGACATGCCAGTGAAGCCGAATGATGTTATTTGGAGGACGTTGTTATCGGCCTGCACGGTGCACGGGC
>CAODLS011278079.1:0-21847 GCA_948243855.1 Flueggea neowawraea | reverse complement strand
GCACACCCATGTTATATAGTGCCACGAGCACACCCATGATTATGGTCCCTTATCAAAGCTATAGGTTTTCACTATGAAACCATGTTTTAAGAATTGAAATGATTATTAAGTATGTTTTCATGCTTGCTAGATGCTTTGCTTGCGAATGATTTCGAAATGACTTTCGAAAAACTATTACTTATATCATGTATATGTATATGTATATATCTATATCTGCATGTGGTATTTTTAACTGTTTTCAAAACAGTCTTTATGAGGCACGTATGAGGCAGTCTGGAGTGTTTTCCCTCACTGGGCCCTGACCCCATTTCTTTCTATGTCTACTGTTGGTTTTGTTCCGCAGGTTGACTACTTTTGACTACGATGGCATTTTTGCATTTTGGATACCAGTGAGGTGTCATTTGGTTAGTGACGCCCTTTTGATCGGGCTTTTATGTTTACGATGTTAGAGTTTTACACCGGGATATTGTCAGGTTATTGGGTTACCTTTATACTTTGATGTATTTGATTTATTATGATTTTTACTTATGTTTTGAATATTTTTATCTATGATATATGTTATTCTATCGTATGTTTTAAATAATAAATGTTTTGATTAAATAAATATTTTAATCAATTGAATTTGGGTAGTAAGTTATGAACCATGAGGCTTGTGCGAGATGGGTCGGTCTTCCATAAACGGTTCGCCTCGTACGCTGGTCATGGGCTCGCTACGGGTCGTGACAATTTTGTATGCCGATCATGGTCCAAAAATGGGTCGTGACACAACCTTTCAAAAGCCTTCTCATATTTCTCGGCTGCCTCTAACATAAGATAGGTGGAAATTCACCTAGTTTCCAGTTTCCACATCAAGACATAACAAACTTCCACATTCAATTTTTTTTCTTTCTCAACACATTTTTGAAAAGCTATCAATCTAGCTTAAGAAGATCTTACAAATCTAACCGCATTCCTTATCTTTACAATACTAACATTAGCTTCAAACAAACCATCCTTTACCACCAAATTAAGAATATAGGTAGCACACCACACATGCAAAAATTCATTGCTAAAAGTAGTGGTCTTCCACATTTTAGTTACATCTTTCAAATGCTTTATTGCCATGTTCTTTGAGCTAGCATTATCAACAGTCAAAATGAGAATTCTACAAATGCCCCAATTTAGCAAACAAATCTCTAATTCCCTTCCACTTGTCTTCCCCCTATGATTTGATACTTGCCTAAAATTCAAGACTTTTTGATGCAATTTAGTCTTCATCAATCCAGTTGGCAGTTAAGCACATGTGATTAATATTCTGAACTGAAGTCCAAATGTCAGTAGTTAAGCAAACACACTAATTTCTCAATTTTTTTTTGATATTTGTCTCTCTTCCTTAAATAATTTCATGCAATCTCTTGCAATTGTCATCCTAGATGGCACTATAAATCTAGGCTCCATTATATGACAAAATTTCCTAAACCCTTCCCCTTCCACAAACCTAAATGGTAACTCATCTCTAATTATAATTTCTGTTAATAAAGCCCTTTTGCATTTCTCAAAATCAAATGAATGAGTTTTAAGTTGACTAACCAAATCCCCATCTCCATCACTCTCTTTCTTAATGTCAAAGCATAAAGTCTTTTGATTGTCTTTTTTCAACCTATTAGGATACTTATTATACTGATTTTTTAAGTGACTTCTCATATTAGTAGTACCACTTTTATTAGCATCACATGCATATGAGTGTCTACAATAATTACAAATAGCCCTAGGATGTTTAGCATCATCATTTTCTGTAAAGTGATCCCACACCTTTGATATTTTCTTAGAACTATGATTAGGAATTGAGTTAGGAATAATAGCACCAGTAGGAGTTGAAACATGCATTCCAACAAGAGTACATGCTAGCTTTCCACTAGGAGTTAAAGTAGGAGTACAAGCTAGAGTAGAGCTCCGAGTACTGTCAACATTAATCCACTCCATTAATGAAATATGTAGCGCTTCAATAGATAATGTGGGCAACCTTTCACTGCTTGATCCTTCATTAGTCTTGGACATCTTAACCCTAGAAAAAAATATATAATTATATTAAAGAACCAACAGTTTCGAGAAGATTTAAAATTGAAATTTAGTCTTTTAGAAATTGATTTGTCTTGTTCAGAATCAAAAACTTGAAACGGGAAACAAAAATAAGCATCAATGAATGAGTTTGAGTCTAAAATAACAAAAGAAACATTAATCTAATTTGCAACTCACAATAGTACAGATGTTGTTAGACGGGGACAGAAAGACGCACCTTATAAACTTCAGAGTTCACACTTCAAAGAGGCAAGAACGGAATCGACAGAGAAGACATAATGAAGAAGCGAGCAAGCCACAGACAAAATGAGGCAAAGAGAATAGAGATGATTTGTCTAGGGTTAGAATATATGCATATATTAAAAACCAAAACGACAGAGTTTTAGTGTAAAAAAGGTTAGGTCCGATTCGATTTGGATTGGTTCGATTTTGAATGGCTAAAACTAAGGTTGAATGGAATCTTTCGTTTTCATAATTCTATATCTACAACCATCTATTTGATTTTGGTTCAATTCAACTTGGGTCAATTTGGTCAATTTTTTTGGATCAACTAGTTTTTTGTTCACCCTTATGTCATATGACATGTGAGTAGTGTGAGACCCATTCTCAAATAGTTAAAAAAAATATAGTGGAGAAATGACAATGTTCTAGATAGTAGTGTTTTATAATTAAAAAAAAAAAGAAAAACTAACACTAAAACTTCCTCATATGGCCTATAAATCCAACACCAAAATCCTATCCTCTCAAACATTGAATTTCATCTTCTCTCCAACAATCACATTTCTCACATCCTCAACCACCACAACTTGTACTTTTGTCTCTCAAAATTGTATTATTTTCCTCTTCTTTCTCCTCTTTTTATCAAAAAATTAGAACCAAACCCATTATGTTTTAGAAATTTCTACTATGTTCATGTTTTATTTTCAAAATCAAAACCCAATCCCATTGAACCCTTTCCACCATAAACCCATCTTCTCCTCTCCAATAGTCACTTCCTCATCGAACCAATTAGAGGATTAAACCAAATATTGGGATCCAAAATGGAGAGAAACTGACAAAAGAATATTTGTGTTGGAAAAGCATTCCATCAATGATGGGTGAACCGAATCCGGTCGGTCAATGTGTAAACCGAGATCAATTGGTGGACCCGAATCAGATGGGCCTATAAGTCCCAAAAGCCCATGGAGGGCTATTATAAATAGAGATAGGGGGGAGAGGAGAAAAGAGAGAGAAGAAGAGAAAAGAAAAAAAAAAGGAGGAAAGGGAGAGAAATATGTTTCTTTCTTCCTCTCCCTCCATAACCTTCTTTTTCCTCCCTCCATGGTTGCCATCTCCTTCTACTATGCTTTAGTAGTATGAAGAGTCGATCCACGTGACATCTAGACTGCGAAAGAGACAAACTCTCCAGTCAGTTACAACCCGACTGTGGTTTGCTTGCAGGACCAATATCGAAACATGGTCCTACAGCCGTTGTCCGCTATTATGCTTCCGTTGGAATCGAGGTTGGTAAATCTAACCTATTTATTATACTATGTATTAGTTAAACCGGTATTCGATTCCTTCAATTTAAAATGGGCACTGCTCATGGTTCCTCTTCACCCACGGAGAGAAACAAATTAAAAAGTTCTAGGTTTTTCTTCAAGGTTTGATTGTGGGTCGTCTTCTTATTTTGATAGTGATAATTACGTGGGTCACCAACAAAACTTTGTAATATTTATTCCGTTCGGACATGTTATGCATATTATAGATACACTTTGTAATATTTTGTCCGTACGCGCATGAAATTTCAGGTTTACTTATATGTATTTTCAAATTCACAGAGTTTTGTTTATATGTAGTTAGTATGTTGTTGATTTATTGTTGATATTTTTCTATATTTTCAATTCAAGCATCTTATTTATTTGTTGTTTATATATTTTATATAATGTTTTTTGTTTTTATATTGATTAATTATTGCTTATATATTGTCAGTATCTTGTTGATATATTGTTTATATGTTGAAATCAATATACAAACAAATCTGTAATTTATATATTATTGATTTGTTATTTATAAATTATTTATATATTATTTATTTATTATTGATTTCTTATTTATATGTTGTTTTTAACATATACATAACATATAAACAAAGATATCAATAATATATAAACAACATTCAAGTTTTAAAATAAAAAAAAAACATATAAATGAATGCTAAACAAATTTTAAACAACATATAAATAAGTCTATAAATGTGTAATTTATAAAGTTTGGTCCATGCAATTGTGTTTTTATAATTTATGCTTAAAATATTAAAAGTGGGCCGCGTGAATCTTTAATTGATGATTTTGAACTCGGTGAATATGTAATTGCCCCATTTTGATATGGGTTCTGCATTTTGATTGTAGGTTTTACTCTAAGGCCAATTTTTAATTTATTTGTACTTAAAAGAGGGTTATTTTAATGGCAAAATCTATTGTGGTTCTTGAAATTTGATCATATCTCTCTCGTGGTCCCTCAAGTTTCAAAATTAGCCGTTTTGATTCTTCTATCTTAACTCCGTCTTTTTTTTAACCAAAAACACAAAAGTACGAAATTACCCTCCATTTTAAAATTAATTTACTTCAACAAAACAACAATATATTTGTGTCTCTCTCAATCTCTTCCTCTTTGTCTCTCTCTCTCTCAACCAAACAATCACAGTTGTTCTTTCTCCTCTGTTACCAAGAATTCAAACTGATTTCTTCCCTCTAATCACAAAACCTCTTGTCTCTTGTTTTGATGTTGTTTCTTGCAATGCTAGCAGCTCCAATGTGGTAATCAAGCATCAATCGTCCAAACACAAGAAATGCATCACCAGAAAACCCAACAATAGTAATGGCCAATAGCTTCCTCTTCTTTTTCGACATCGCTAATCCACTAGCCCGCTTTCGCTTCTTTTGACCATCTGCAACAACCGGAAACAAAATTTGAGTTAACATTAGCCAACTAGTCGACTACGCTAAACAAAGCAAATTACGAAATAAAAAATTAAAAAAGAAGTACAACTTTTTGTACCTTGATTCTTCTTCTTAATTGATTTTGCAGACCTTTGAATGCGAAAGAAATCGATAAACTTGGTTTGAACAAGACGAAATGCTGCACATAACTATACATATACAAAATCTTATTAGCTAAAAAAGGTTCAATTTTCAACATACCAAATCATGTTAGCTAAAATTCACAAACACACCATTCCCAATACCCATTTTTACAATCTAATAGCAACTCACATAGAACAAAGAACCAAATTTTATTGTTGAAAATAAAGTTCTCATCTTTTTGATAAATTAAAAAGAACCCATGAAGAAATTCACGAATATTAGTACAGACCCAATATCCATTTTTACAATCCAGGCACAACTCACATGGGAGACCCTAATTTTTATTATCCAAAATAAAGTTCCCATCTTTTGAAGAGATTAAATAGAATTAGAACCCATGAACCCATGGGAGACCCCAGACCGCCGGATTTTGGGTTCTTGAGGATCAATTTGATTCAGTTGTCGTGAAGAAAGGAGAAACAGAGGAGGGGTTTCTGTTTCATTCTGGCTTTTTAGGTATATTAAAATGGGTTTTTGCATGGGTGAAGTGTGTGTGTGAAGAAGTGTGAGAGTGAAGAGAGTTTCTGTTAGTGTCTCTCTATGGCCGATGATTGGAGGTTTGGTTCAGTAGAGAAGTGAGAGAGAGAGAGCAGTAGAGAGAAGATTGAGGAGAGAATAAGAAAGAGAATAATGAGGGAGAAGAGCAAAAGATTTAAAGAAAAAGTAAAATGGTCCTTAAAATTTAAAATTATGTGTCACATCAACAAACACATTAAAAAAACAGAGAATAATCGAAACGATTAATTTTAAAATTTAAGGAACAACAAAAAAATATAATCAAATCTCAGGAATTACGGTGTATTTTACCCTTATTTTAAATAGAACACTATGCCATTGTAAATCGGGAAGAAGGTTTGCAATATGCCAGATATGGCTCCATTTTGTTTGGTTTTCCTTTTATTTCTTAAAACATTCTGTTTGACACTTCAACATCCATGTCATCAATTCAACGAAAAAATTAATGGAATATGACGGATGAAAAATTTGTTATTTAGCTTAAAATTTGTGTATTAATTTGCTAAGTTTAAAAGTTCGTGATACATATGTTAATTGACCCAAATTGATTTTTTTAATTAAATACGCCAAAATGAATTTAATTGAACAAATAAATTTTTATAACAAAATTTAAACTTCATTTAGTTAATAGTTTTGACGAGAAATAGGTAGATCTGACAATAAATAAATCTACCTAAATAACAAAAAAAATACAAATAAAACAGAAATAAAGCGTAAAATGTTTTTCTTTTTTTGGTCAGGAATAAACCTAGAATCTACAAACATGAAATGATAAAAACAGTAAATAAAACAAGCTTGAAAAAACAACATAAACAAAGAAAACACCAAATATGTAAAAAAAAATCACAATAACATGGCTTTTTTTTATACCGTTGACAACGGTACAATAAAAACCTCTCGTCTCCATTTTACCCCTCTCTTTCTCTCTCTCTCTCTCTCTCTCTGCAATGCTAGAAATAACAACCATTTCAAGCTACCAACGAAATCCCCACATCTCCTGACCCAAGAAAAATGGACACTGACCACCAAGATCCCAAACCCGATCCCAATTCCCACAATGCCACCACCTCCTCCTCTTTCTTCTCCCTCCGCCCTGGGCCCCACCACCGCCGGGCCCACTCCGAACTCGGCTTCCGTTTACCCGAAGACATGACTTTAATGATGATGGATCTATCCTCTTCCGACCAGATCGCCGCCGCATTCAACGGCGGCACTAGCGGCGGAGGTGGCGGTGGCTCCTCCGAGGAGATCGGGTCCGAGGACGACTTGTTCTCCACCTACATTGATGTGGATAAGCTAACAGGAGGGAATGGAACTGGAGAGGGGAAGAACTGTGCGGATCAGAATAATGGTAGTGATGGTGCCGGTGAAAATGGAGGCGGGGGAGAGAAAGGAGGAAACTTTACGACGTCGTCGAGGCCGAAGCATAGGCATAGTAATTCGGTTGATGGGAGCTTGTATGGAGAGGTAATGGATGCTAAGAAGGCAATGCCTCCTGATAAGTTGGCTAAGCTTTGGACTATTGATCCTAAACGAGCGAAAAGGTCAGTCCTCTTCGTTAAAGTTTGAGGCTTTTGAGTATTGTTTTGTGGGTTTTGTTTGGTTTCTGAGAAAATCTTAGTCTCTGTAATTGTGTGGATCATTTTGTTATAAAGAATGTTTGTTGTGTTTTAAAGTTTAGCCACTTCTTTATTATGAATTTGGAGTTGGGTTCATCTGTTATGATTGGCTGGTGCTTTGTGTGAGGTAATTTGTCAAATTCATGCGGATATAGGGTTACTAAAACTTTGATGATGATGACATTCCCATGCTTTTAAATTCTTTGTTGGGAATTTTTGATTGGCTGTTTTCTTCACAGTGTCATTCGTGAATAGTATTTGAACTCGACAGTAATCTGCATTGTCAGATCCACTTTGTTTTATGTCTTCGTTGCAAATCATTTTCAGTATATATTTATGTTTTATCTATTTGAATGCTACTGTAGAAAAGTAGGGTTCCATCTGATTTTGGATTATAAGCTTCTCTAGACCATCTAATTTCTTTTGCTGATCATTTCGTGTAAATATTTTTGTACTCTATGGAGTGAGATGAGCTAGGATTATTCTCTGAAATATTAAAATGATGTGCGAAACTGAAAAGTTTTTTGGTCAATTAAATAGAAACTATTCTTTAATTTTTCTATGTTTGTTGCTTTTTCCCCTAGAAATCTTTCCTTTTTGTTGATCCTGTTTCTTTTGCTCAATACTTAGTTTTTATGTGCAGAATACTTGCAAACCGGCAGTCTGCTGCTCGATCGAAAGATAGAAAAGCGAGATATATACTAGAACTTGAGCGCAAAGTTCAGACCCTTCAAACAGAAGCCACTACTCTTTCAGCCCAATTTTCTCTATTCCAGGTTTGTTCAAGAGGTTTTCCGTTTAAGCATAATTTTAATTGTAGAAATCTGTTAACACGTATCATTCAGATTCTTAGAATCTGTAGTCTGTTTTACTCACTTTAATGTGTTTGTGTATGCTCATACGACAATAATATTTTTAATTGCATAAGAGAAAGCTTTTTGCTTAAGGATTTACCTTAATTCGGATGCTGCCTTTGCATTACAATTGCTAATTTTAATTGTATGAATTCATTTATTGAGATGATTCATTAATTTTGTTAATTTTACTTGATTTTTGCTGCAAGCTGCCAGCGAGTGCCGTTAAAATTGTGCCTCAGATGCTCAACTAGATTGCAGGCTACGTGCTTGAGACTTATTTTAATGTTATTGGGTCTTTAAAAGGTCTATATATCTGAAACTGCAGTAGAAATTCTTTGTTTTTGGTGTAAACACCTTGCAATTGCAGGGAAACTGTTAATGACAAAGATGTTTGGATCACATTTTTGTACATAGCTATGGGTGTGAATCAGAAGAATGACAATCCTTCTTATTTCTTACAGAGGGACACCAATGGTCTGACTACTGAAAATACAGAGCTTAAGCTCCGATTACAAGCTGTGGAGCAACAGGCCCAGTTGCGTGATGGTAAAGCCCTACCTACTTTATGTTACATAGTGTTAAAATCATTTTCTGTTGCATGTCAGGTCTGAAAGCCGAACGTGTGTGAATGCATTAAAATTTTTGAATTGGCAAATCATTTTCTTTTTCTGTACTCTGTAGCTCTTAATGAAGCGCTGAAGAAGGAAGTTGAAAGACTTAAGATAGCCACAGGCGAAATGATAAGCCCCTCCGAGTCATTCAACCTTGGAATGCACCAAATGCCACTCAACCAATCCAACTTTTTCCCACTTCCACAACAACCTGGAGCCGGTAATCACCCGAACATGAAGTTCCCACCATTTACTTACTCCCAACCTACCATGCCGACACACCACCTACATCAAACGAGTTCTCATTCTCTTACCTATATTATGCAAAACGATCCTCTTGGCCGATTACAGGGACTTGTTATCAGTAGTAAAGGACCGACTGTTGTAAAGTCAGAAGGCCCCTCGCTTTCTGCTAGCGAAATTAGCTCCACTTTTTGACGGAATTTGGCTGCTGACCATTTGACTTGCATTTGCATGCCTGTATGATTAGTTTGTTCATAGACTGACATCCAGTCAATTAGAGAATTATTCCATTCTTCATTATTTATTTCATTTGTGTTGTGGGGGTTCAAAATAATGATTGTTTATTCTTAGGGTTCTTCCAGAGAAAAAGGGAAACACCCAGGTTTTGTTGCGAAATGTACGAGTCATATGTTTTTCATGGAATTTTGTTTCCAATCTGATAGTTCACAAACACGAATTTAAGGTGATTCCTGTTGGCTTAGATGTAATGATGTTGTCAATCACTTGTATCTCATTTTATTGATACTCTGTAAACTCTGTTATATTGTTCTGGTTTAGTAGCTTGTATTAATCGAAAGGAACTATTATCTCCCACCTCGCTCTCACTTGAACATTTGGGAAGTGTACGATTTACCATTTAGCGGACACGAGAATATAAAGCAGATTGAAAATAGATATATAATTATCATGTTTTAAGAATTCATACAGCAGCAGCTTTATTTTCTTCAAGCATAGTATTCTAAACTACAGTGTACTATAGAACTCCAGTAATAATTGCTTTCCACAGTTCCATTCATCTTTGCTTTGATCTTAAAACGCTTCTCTGCAGTTGCATCTGGTCTTCATCCCAAGCTGCAGATCAAAACAACACAGCTCAATTAATCAGATCACAGAACAATACCGAAGAAAAGAAAAACAGTTCAGTGTCTTCACTAGAAGATAAACAATGTTATAGCTTTCTCAATCTCATTTAACCATCAAAACCAAGATCAAGGTAGCCATGAACGAAACACGAACCTGGAGCAGTTGGTATTCGGACTGACAACGTATGGAACACTAACTTTGCACTTTGCAGGAAGCTCATTAACACGTTCATAGCTGAGTCCAGGGATATTAGCAGCACCATTTTTAACACATTCACATTTGAGCCTCAAATCTTCTTTGGTTTTCACCAGTGCAAGTGACTGTTTAATGCCTGAACAACAAGCCGGCAGAACTTCGCCTCCAAACACCGCATAGGGGATGCATGGAGTGAGAAGTGCAGTGACTTGCTCACATGAAATCTTTGCATAGACATGGTAAGGAGTAATGACTAGCATGGACACTGCTAGCACGGCCATGAATGCCACTTTAACAGCTGAAGACTTGACCATGTTGGTAACTGAAGGTCTATTACTACTCCCTTCACCACTATAACTAGCCTGTTTCCGAGTAGGTTTGTGGGGGTTATGGAGGGTTTATAAAGAGCTTATAGAAGATGGTGGGACCATGAATGGTTTGGCAGTTTACCGTTAGTCCAGAGGCTGCAAGAAAATTCTGAGTCTAAAATTCAAAGATATTTTGGTATACGTTGATTTTATTAGTCTGAAAATTCAAAGATATTTGGCATATGTTGATTTGAAGTGTACGAACATGGCAATTCGTGTAATTCCGTTTATACTTCTCGCATGATTATGTATGATATAAAAACACAAAAAAAAAGAAATTGTATCAATCATCCATCATATTGTGTTATAATTATATACTCGATCAATATAAAATCGTAAATCATGGAAAAAAATTGCCACCCTCAGTATAGGTTCCGTGGATTGATCTGGGATGTGCATAGACCTGAGAGGACCATCGTCGGTTTTAGCATGATGCATAGACCTAATCAAAATGGATACGAAATGGATTTCAGAATTGAAAGAACTTGGCAGTTATGTGGACATAAGTACATAATGTTGGAGGATGTTTGGACTCATTGCCATAAAGAGAAGAAAAGTCCATGGAACTGTTTAAGAAAAATATGCAACTGATTGATTCAAATGGAAAAGCAAAAACGAAAAGTGATAAGGATGTTGTAGTCACAATATTCCACTTGAATAGAACAATATGATTTGGAGTTCTAATTTATCCATAGAGCAGTTTAAGATTAACAAGGTCTTGCTTCGTAGAAAAGTTATACAAAAGGTGGGAATGTCCTAGCTAAACAAACAAATTATAAACAAGCACGAATGCTGATAATCAGAAAGAAATTTCCATTTCATAACATTATTTGAATGTATAAACTGTGTCTATACTGATTTTCTGTATTTGTCTATGAATACATTACAATAGGAAAAGAAATGAATTTCCCAGGAACATTAGTCTCAAATTGGCCAGTTGGCAACCATAACATCTCATTAATCAGGAAACAGTTCTACAGAACTACTTTGTACACAAGAAAAATAACAAAAGCAAAAAACTAATACAATACTTACACTCTTACAGTTTCTTCACAGCCTACCTACCGTAAACTGTGGTGGTTCATGTACACTGAAGCAAAATACAAGAAAAAGAGAAACTGTGTTCAGGTGGTTACTATTTTGTCATATTTCTCCATTTGTCCTTCAAATCAACCTGCGTAAATTAAATAAATTAGTGCCTGACAAAAATATTAGCAAAGAATTTTTGTCGAAAGAAGAAGAAAAGACAATACCGTACAAGGACGTGACAATTTACCTCGGTTCTCTCGATAAAGACGTCGCGTCTGGAGTTTAGGATGAGCTTCCAATTTCCTTTACCAAACCTGTTATCAAATAACAATCATAAGAGTGCAGAAGAAAATCCAATAAGCAAGGAAATATATTCAAATAAGGTAATAGCCAAGTTATAATTATACCACAATATGGGAAAAAGGAATAAGTAAAATAAGGAAATAAATAATATAAAACCAATAAAAGTTTCAATGATTAAATTTGGTTATAGATTTGAAAAATGAAAAGCATACTTCTGAACGCGATCCCTTAAAGCATCTTCTTCCTCCAAACTCCACTTTTTCATTTTCCTCCTCCTAATGAACTTTGTGATTTCATATTTCTTCAATGGAGAGACCAGTTTTCTCTCTGTGCTATCTAGGTGAAACGATCTGCGATTGCTTGTTCCTTCTGGTGACCCATCAATGGAATCATCCCACTACAAAGAAATTAGCAACAACTCAAATGAAAAAATTCGTATATGCATAAAAACAAGGAACAGAAAGCATCTTAAAGTGAAAGTGATGCTTGTAGTAAAACATTTCAAATTCCAATCATGATATCAAATGCAGTAAATAGTTCTACAGGCATTACCAAAGATGAAGCATATGCAGTATAAATAGAGCAAACCCTATAATAATCTCCGCCACAACTAAAAGTAAATTCAAACTGTTGAGACAAAAAAAATTAAATAACAAACATGGATACCAAATGTACACATAGCTAGAGAAGTGGTATATGTAGCATGCATTATAAACCCAATTACTATGGACATGAAGATTAACTAGTGCACTGACATGATAGTCAACCTCATACCTTATAAGTATGTGCAGTGTTATTGCGCTCCATTAAGCTGGGTTTAGAAACATTATTCTGATGACTGCAAGAGGGAATAACAGAAGTAGACTCAACAGCTTGACGACGTTCAACAGCCTCCCCAACTGATGAATTGGGTGCATCAACCTCTTTCCCATTGTACATTTCTACCGAAGCTTCACGAATCAATTCTTTCCTTGCCATTTCAGAAATTAAGTCACCAGCAACAGTATTTGAATCCTCCAGACCTTTTTTATTTTGATTCTCCACTGAAATATCCTGATGCAAAAATTCTCTTCTCATCTCAACACTCACAGTTGCTGCGTGTTGTAAAGCATTGGGAAGTGGGTCCTTCACCAATGCTTGTAACTCCATAGAGCTAGTTTTAAGTGCCTCTTGCACCTTATCAACTTCTGGGGTAGGACGAGCAGCGCATTTTCCAGAAGGTGACTTCATGTTATCCTCTTCAAGATAACCAATTCTAGCTTTTCCTCTTGGCCGCTTGTAGCCAGTGGCAACATGCTTGAACCTAACAGCAATCTTCTTCTTCGGAACCACTAAGCAGATAAAAGTGATCAATCACACACACAAGGCAGTAAATCGACAACGACATTTTCAACCAATCAACAATTAGTTTAAATTGTAAAGCCAAAATCTTCATATCTTCACATTTTAGACCCTCATCACCACAATTATCATGTAATGAACAACAATGCTAACAACAGATTGACTATAAAGGCAATGAAGATGATATACAAGTTTTCACTTTCTAAAATCGTCTCCAGCGCAAAGGGGTAAATGTACTATCCAAGCTAAAGTACCAAAAGAACTCTTACAATATCTAATTTGACATGCAAGTCTTCCGTTTCTAAAATCGTCTCCTGCGCAAAAGGGTATATGTACAATCCAGGGCTAAGGTCCCAAAAACATACTTACACTATCTAACTCAACATGTAAACTGAAAACAAAAATAACAAATACAACCAGTCAAACATATAATAAAGAAAGCCAACATCTTCAATTCATTACCTTCTAACTCTCCGCCACTGTCACTCTCACGCCCTCTCTCTTTCGCCTCCCTCTCCATCCTCGCAAGCAATTCAAGAAAAGGCCGGCCCATACCCGCCAACGCTTCCTTCAAATACTTTCGGACCGTAACCATGGCGTCCTCCCTGCTATTCCTCTCTGACAACATCTTCCTGACACCTTCATCCCAAACCGCCGCCTCCACATCATCCCTCCAATGCCCCAACTCCTCCGTAACCAACTCGCTTCCTCTCTCCTCCAAACCCCCAACTCTCCTCCTCCAAACACTCTCCACCGCCTCCAAGTACATCCTACTGTCTCCCAGGTCCTTCACGGTACACTCCACCGCCGCGGCGCAGTAAGCCCTCCTCATGGAATTAGGGACTGGGATCCCCAGTTTTTTGTCAAGGGCTTCTATGATTTCCAGAGATTCGAGGGTCTGTTCCGATACGGTGCCTTTTGTGATGTCGGACTCGATTGCGCGGAGGGCTACGGCGTTTTCGAAGCGTGGGTTGTCGTCGGCGATTGGGACATGGCTGTGAATTAGGAGATTGTTGATGATTTGGTTTGGAATGGGTTGGCGGAGAAGGAATTCCAGAATCCAGAGGGAAATTTCCGAGTCCATTTGTTATTCAGGTTTTTCACAATGCTTCAGATTGGAAGAGAAGAAGAGAAAATATGCTATTGCACTACCATCTTGTCAAGGACACTACTTCGGATCCTTTACAATTTAAACCCCCGACATTAACGTTTTGTTTGGGAATTTAAATAATACTCCTCCGACTTCCAATTAAATAATATATTTTTGTATTTAATTTTTTTATTAATTAATGAATTTGTTGTTACTTTTTTAATCAAATTTGAAATAAATAAGCTAAAATTAAGAAATAAAATTAAAACATTTAGTGTAGATTAAATGAAAATTAATAATAATATTAATAAATGTTTTTTGACGGAGTATTAATTAATAAAATGTTTAACTCCAACTACATTGTTTAGTTATGTTGGAAACTAGGTGGACGTCTATAATGGGTCGACCCGACCGACTTGATAAAGAAATAAAATTTGATAACTTAAAATTAAAAATTAAATAAAAAGAAAGAAGGGCCGAAGTCCAAAGTCTGACGAGTCTGTACTGGCGTTTGTTAAATTGACCATGACAAAAGAGTTGAAGATATAGTTGTGATATTTTTCGGACTAATATATGGAATAATCAATATACGGTGGGTAAATTTTTTGGGATGATTTGAAAAGTGTATGTTTTTCTTTCTGTGTGTTTGTTAAAACACATGTAGAGATCCAAAAATAAGTATTTCACTAAAATAACCTTCAAAAAATAGAGATAGAAAAAAAGAAAATTATGAAATTTTTTGTATGAAGACAATTTAGTATTATATACAATAAATAAATTCGAATAAGATAGTATATCAAAGGTCATTGAGCTGTTAGTTAAGTTGATTTTACTTGATTTTTCTAAATTTTTGGTTTTTAACTATTTTTATTAAATTTTTTATGCATTAACTTCTCTTAAATTATAGTTATAATTGATTAGTTTCATTACATTATAATTAATATATATTTAGACAAGAGAAGATCAAAAGTCATTTTTCTTTATTTCAAAAAAAAATCTAACATTTTTTTTAGATTTGCGTTTTGCTTTGTAAAAACAAATTCAATTTTTTTGGTGAAGAAAGAGTAAATTTCATTGACAATTAAAATCAAATATATACATCATTTTCGATTTAGAAATGCATGTCATTAAGGCCCTGTTTGAATGTTGAAGAATTGGGTCAAAACTTGTGAAATTGGATCCAACTAATTCTATAAAATTTGCAATTCTAATTTCATGGCTAGTTCATTGGAATTATAATTAGGCATACTTCAATTCTTAGCTCTCTTAAGAATTGTCAATTTAAATTCTTTTTCTTTTTCCCTCCTCTCTTATGTTGGAATTCGTAAATAAGTTTATGACATTCATAAGCATATATAGCAGCGAAAATAACAAAAATTTTAAATCTTTTAAACCTAGAATTCCACCAAGGATCTATGTACATCAACGTACACGATTAAGATTAGCATATTTTACCTTAAAATTCAAAGCTAGATAGTATGACTGAATAGCGTGTTGATCTTCCTTTTAGTATTCAAAGTCAAATCACTGTCTTTCTCACGTTACCTTTGCGCGAACGTGTCTAAAGGTATCCACACAAACGAGCTTGCTTGGATTGGCCTAATGTACTAGCACTTGAGAATCTTTATTCTAGTTCTCACAGATTTTCTCTCTCTATTTTGTGGCACTCCAAATTCGGCCAAGCCTTTTTAGATGTACAAATTCGACCCCTATTTATAGAAGCATAAAAAACCCTAGTCTTTCTTCTATTAGGACTTATTTTCCTTGTCCTACAAACATAAGAACTCCTAACTAGGTATGAAGTGTATTGGGTTTTCTTTTCCTTGTCATACAAGAATCAAAGCTCCTGAAAAATAGGAGCGATCAGAATTTTTCCTAAAAAATAGGAGATGAGCCGAATTTTTACATAGGCTTTTTAATGTTATTGGGTATTTAATTATATAATACATTATCATCAAATAAATAACTCTATGATTAATATACATGGGACAAATTTATGTCACACAAAATAATATGTTCAAAACATATTTAATCCATTAAGAAGTAATTTACATTAAAAGATCATTACATTAATGGATAATATATTATATCATATATAAGACATAATCATAAAATCCTGAATTATTATTAATTAATCAAATTAATTATTTTAATAATTCAATTACTACAAGAGATAATATTTGTGAGTCGATCCAACTCATTTTCGTGTGTAACCCAATAGGCCCACTCAAAATTAGCAATAAGCCTTGTCCCAAAACTTGGGCCCAATGCCCATAAGCAGTATCTAGTAATACATTATGACAACCTAAAATCAAGCGAAGTTAGTGATCCGAGTTTAACCTTTCACAGTTTGATATTTAATCTTTTTATGTCACGATATTTAGATTAAGCATAAGACATGGATACATATCAACCTTATATGCTTAATACGTTTCTTGATCCTAAGTAGATTGATATAACAAATGACATTGATAATGCCTTTTTCAATTCATTTGAATATGCATAAATTCGATCAATTCTACTCATCAAGTCGCCTAGAGATATCACTCTTCATAAGAGGAACAAATTCGTCACTCTTACTATCACTCCTCTACAAGATTCATGATACAACCAATCATAGCCTTTATAGTTATCATGTTAAGGATAATGTTTGACTAAGTTAAAGTGTGTGATTTGTCATGTAGGAGTTGATGGTCAGTTTCAGTCAAACGACTCAAATATCACCACTGTATGAAAGTTACTTGTGATAACAATCCATGCAGTGCTTTTATAGCGGGCTAGACCAACACATGTTCCCTAAGATGTACCTATATTCTAAGTGATGTCTCACATCCATAATCAATAAAACATAATTATCTACTTAGCAACATACTAATCTTAATTCATTAACATTCACATGATAATAATCGATTAGGGACATTTAGAATATTATTCCTTTAACCTTAGGATTTTACTATCAAGTCAAACTTGATGAAATAAGTAAGAATAAACTATTCATGCATGTTTTATCTTCATAAAACATATTATAACATTTCATAGATATGAAATAAAATGCATCTTTATTAAATGATAAATCAAATGACAATGTGCATATATGATTAAACTAACACCTCCCTCTCTCTTCCCCAATTCTCTCTCTCTCTCTCCCCCTTCCTCTCTCCTCTCTCTTCCTCTCTCTCCTTCCCTCTCTCCTCTCTCTCTTGGGTAAGGTAAAAATTTTAGATTGTTAGAGAGTTTGCTAGAGTGCTTTGCAGTAGAATAATAATTTTTTTTTATTTTTTTTATTTTTCTCTACATACAATTAGATTTGATAATAATTAGATTTTCCAGAGCCTATCTTGTAAAAACAAAATAGATGTAATTTGAAAAAGACTTCATGAAAGATATTTATTATGTCTTGACTCATGAGATTAACTATACTTTCTAGGTAAATACTTGAAGTTTAGGTCCAACAAATAGAATTTGAGGAATTCGACTTATTTTAAAAAATTAAAGTATTGAGTTTTCAAAAGTTCTAAAATGCTATCCAAGTAATTATTTTTAGGCACCGTTTGACAGTATAGGAATTGGGCATGAGATTGAGGAATTGAGAAATTGGACCTAACCAATTCCAATTATCTTGTTTGGCTACCATAAAGAATTCACAATTCCAATTCTCAAAGACAATTCCTTGGAATCATAATAACTCTTCTTCCAATTCTTAACTCAAGAACCACAAATTCCCAATTCCAACTCTCTCTCTCTCTCTCTCTCTCCCACTCTCTCCCTCCATGTAAAAAATATTTAATTATTTAATATTAAATTCATATCAAATGATTAATATTTAATCTATATTAAATAATTATATAAATAATCAATTCTAATTTTGATTCGATTCCAATTCTGTATGTTATCCTAACATCAGAATTTTAATTCTGATTCAGTTCTAATTCCAATATAATTATAATTAAAATTCTAATTCTGAATTTAAATTCTAATTTTGCAATCCAAAAAAACCCTTATCTTTTTGTAAAAATATTACGTCCATGCTTATGCCATACGCCGACCCTTCAACTAGGTTTTCCCTTATCTTGAACAATCAAGGGATACATCTCTTTATCCTATGTCAAGATATTTATATTTTGAAAGTTCAAGATATAAAAAATACTATAATTATTTAATTTATTATTTTAGTGGGTCTAAATTTTTTAACAAACACTTAAAAAGGTTAGAATGATAAGAATTTTTCCAAAAGTTAATAAACACTACCTAATAGAGAAGCGGTGTCCACTAGCGTGTGTGAACAGAACAATGGAATGCACTAAAGAGGCATTCTCTACTTCAATCCTTTGGGAGAAAAATTGTTAGATTCAGTCCCCATTGTGCATATGGTGCCCAAATGGTTGAAATATTGAATCCAATTTCTCTCAATCACCATGGACACATATATTGTGGTTAGTGGACAATTTCCATCTATGATTTTGTTCTGACCTAGAGCCAAGAATCCAATCAAGTCGATCCAACGGGGATTGTACAAACACAATGATAGATGGAAATTGGTCATTTTCTTTTGCAAACTGTTTATTTATTTGTCATTTTCTTCAAGTAAAATCAAAAGACATATCAAACAACTAACCAAAAAAAATAAAATTGAATGAACGCAAGCAAACTACAACTAAATAAAAAAAAACAGGAATGGATAAATATATCATACTATTAATCATCATTTGTTCTGGCCCCATAAAAGAGGCATCCTAACCCAAACTCCGTAGGTGCCACTAAACCTCGGGATGTCATGCATCAACTGGAGAAATGCCCACTGCTAGGGCACAATTAGTCACGCCTACTATTAACCATCATTGGAATCTATAAAATTGGAATCTACAATCGTGATCTTTGATCACTCGTTACCACTTGATCAGTTGGATTTTTGTTTGCTACATAGGTGACATCATCACCCACAAATCCTGTGGCTAGGCATTCTATCATGATATCGTACAAGTAATATAATACAATATCAAATATGCCAAATTCATGTGTGTATAATACTAAGCACCAGATTTACATAATCTGTAATCAATTCATTCAACTATAAATGGAATTTTATATTTATAATTCACATAACAATATAGTGAAAGATATGCATTCCACTCACAAATTAATTCACAAGTTAAAAAGCTATTATAGAGAAAGAATTCAATTAAAAACCTTAACAGAGGGCAAGATCAATAACTAACCATTATCATTCCAATTGAAAACTACACAAGTAATTAGAATATAAATTGTATTTGTAGCGGTGTCGTTCGTAAGGTGAAGAGAAGGAACTTCCTCAACTTCGCCGATTAAGCGATGGAGAGAAGTAGAAGAAAGAAACAACATCAAAGAAAGAGAACCATCGAGAAAAGCGATGTTTCAGAGAAGCATCAAGCAAAGCGGCGGGAAGAACAAGAAGGAAAAAGGAAGAAGAAAAGGAAAAGAGAGAATAAAAATAGTAGAGAGAAGAAGAAGTAAAGAGGAAGAAGGACAAAAAAGAATACATATCATAAAATTAGGTTATTAGTTGTCAATATTTCAGGATGTCAAATGTCAAATTTTGAATGTCAATATAAACTTCTTTAGTATATTTATATAGACTAACGTTTTACGTACGTCCATTGCAAGTTATATATATTTTTATTAAATTGTTAAATAATTATGTTTAAGATATTATTTTGTTTTAATTGTGATAAGTATATATATTTCATATAAAATTTTTATAAAATTACAATATATATGAAATAAAAATTTTGACCCATGTAAGAAGATCTTTGTGGGTTATCTTTTTTTTTTATTATAATGACTAAAATATTGTCATACTTTTTCTTTGATTTATTTTTTTAAAATATATATATATATATATATATTAAATTTATATATATCAACTATCTTTAAATTAGTAATAAGAAAAATAAAAAGTGATTTGTCAATTAATTATGTAATTAATGTATTAAAAATATTTTTAAAGAGTAATAATAACATAAATAAATAGTACAAATTAGTGAACATATAAAATAAAATGGTGATTCTTTTTAATATTATCTTTTTTATTTTATATTGTTTAAAATTATATATTATTCTGAAAAATAAATATAAATTTAATAAAATTACAATTTTACTTTACTTAATTTAACTACACTAAATTCGATTCTAATTAATAATGATTATTAAATAATAAATATATAATTAAGTGAATATTATAGCCAACAATTTTCGTAAGTCTCTCTATTACAAAAAAGTAGCAAGTTTGAATGACTTTATATGCGAAGCCAGTTCTCTTAGTTTCTTATCGTGCCAGAGACCTTCGTACTTGCACTTGTAAACATCCACAAATTAAAGGTGCTTGCAAGTCAAGATTATGATTTCCAAATTCTCTTGTTCCATATCACAATACATCAGACTCAGTTTCTTGAGTTCAGGAAGATAGTTGCCAATTGCTAAAGCATCCTCCTTTCCGATTATACTATTCGAAACAACTAAGCCTTCAAAATTTGAAAAAATAATTTTCAAGTTCTTTATGTATATCTAATTAATAGATAAATTTTCATATTTTTTAAATATAATATACACGTCTCTCAAATATACAGTATCAGCAAAAAGAAGAATTTTACGAAAATACCCTCTTAAGGTCAAAGATCACCCATTCCAAACATTTCCACCCCTCTCTCTCTCTCCCAGAGTCGCTTTTTCTCTCTCTCTCTTCTCTCTCTCCCCCCTAGTCTCACCAGATCTCTTCCCCCTGTTCTTTTCCTCTCTCGCCGCCGCACCTTCCACCACCACGCCTCCTTCTCTTTCAGATCTGGACCTCCACCCTCCTTCCTCAACTCTCCTCTTTTCTTAATTCCAATTCTACCCCTTGCGACCCCCCACCCAATTCTTTAACTCTCCTATTTTCAGATCTGTGACGATGGCACATCCATAATCTCTCTTTCTACGAGGCCGATCTACACCGACTACAACTACTCTCGCAAGTTCAATGTCGACGTGGCCTGACCTAGGGTTTTGTTTGGCGCCTGGAGTTTAAGACCGTGCCTTTTTACCGTGAAGTTCTTGACGAAAATAGAGTCTCTGGAGCGTGCCCTTTCAAGTCTCTGGAGTTCAAGACCTAGGTGTATTTGTTGGTGGCAGTGAATGTACCGTGGAGTTCTTGACGAAAATGGAGAAGAAGCATCACAAATGGTTGAGTTGTGGGGTGAGGAAGGTGTGGTCTTTGGTGGTTTGGGGGAAGAGGTCAGAGAGGGAGTGGAGGTGGTGGCAGCGGGGGTGGGAGGCTTGGTGCTGGAGGTTGGAGAGGGAGTGGGGGTGGTGGCAGTGGGGGTGGGGGTGGGAGGCTTGGTGGTGGCGACTACGGAGGGTATGAAGGTTGCCTGTGTTTTGGGTCAGCTTTTATGATATCAATAGCAAGATTGCAACAGAGTGTGGCAGTAGAGATAAACCAGATAAGTGGGAGACCAAATGGGACATTGATGCATGAGTTCAGAAGGTCAAAGATGGCATTGGAGCAGCTGAGGGTAGAGATGGTGGCAGAGAGGGGATTGCAGAGAGTTGGGTTTGGATTGCAATGGAATCTCATTAATGAACCAACCCTCTCCAATTTTTTGTCGATTCATCAC